>PVHY01004064.1:0-37985 GCA_004024945.1 Uropsilus gracilis | reverse complement strand
TGTGCTCTGCTCTCCCCGGTCTTTGTGGCTATGGACATTTTTTGAATACACAGGTCATAGGAGGCTAGTGTTAGCAAAATTTATACAGATGTTGTTTTATTTTTATGGCTCTCCTCCATTTACTGGGTGGCATTTCCTTCAGTGTTAACAACAGAGGTTAACTGCACACAGACGTGTACGGGGATTCTTGCCAGGTTTCCCCCCCCTTCCCCTCCTATAAATATGTTTCTCCAGATTGTTCATTCTCCGCCTTGGCTGCAGACACTCTTTTAGCATTCAGATTTAATTGGTTCAGTCAATTCCTGGGCCATCTGCAGAACTGTGTTTGTTATAAACACACTGATTATTGCATCCTCTGATGAGTGTATTTTGAAAGAAACCAAAGGTGTTCTGATAGGATTTTCTACACTTTCGAACAGTGGGCATTCTGTTCTTTGTTGCAAATGCTAGTACAGATCCCTGCTTCTTTTCTCTTCGAAGGAGTGTGTTTGCCCAAACCCAATTCTGAAAGCTCCTGTTGTCCCATTTTGCAGTTGACTAAACGGCGCCTGGTGGATGCAGATGGCATCATTAATCCCAGTGCTTTCTACATCTACCTGACGGCCTGGGTCAGCAACGACCCCGTGGCTTACGCAGCCTCCCAGGCAAACATCCGGCCTCACCGTCCAGAGTGGGTGCACGACAAAGCCGACTACATGCCAGAAACCAGGCTTAGAAGTAAGTAGCCTTTGTCGAGAGCTGCAAGTGTGGAGAGGCGCCTGCCCTGCTCTTTAAGGCTCAGTCACGCCCCCATTCGTTGACACTAACCAGGGTTCAAAAGTGTAAACAGAACAATATATTTCTTTTAGTTTTAAAATTCTGGGAGACAAATGAGGGTGTGTAATGGAATACAACCCATGCTCTATCATGTTGAGAAATAAGAGTCTCTAATCACAGTTTGTAGTTTTAACTGAGACATCCACCAGGCATCTCTCTAATGCCAGGTGTTCCATGTGAAATGAAGGCTGGGGACGCCTCCATGTTGAGTGTTATTTTACTATTATAGAGTTTTATTGCTGGGGATTATGTGTTTATCTTAACTTTGTCAACTCTGGTGTTGAAGGGATTTTTGGCAATTGGGTTATTCCTATAAGCCACCAAGCACCTGTACTCTGTCAAAGCTGTTCAAACCAGAGCAGAAAAGTCTGTATACAGCAGCGTCCTCTCCCTTTGTCTCCTCTCAGCCTTGACTTTGAGTAGTGGTTCTTTCTGTGTGGATCTAATTTGCATTTATGTTAGTGATATTAATAACATATAGTTTGTGTATACATGAGGCCAAGGGAGGATGTGCGAAAGAAGATGTGTTGCCGGAGAGCAAGTGAGCTGCGCGTCCCTGCACCTAAACTCCGGAGCCTGTGGCAGGCAGCCAAGGCTTGTCTTAATGAAAATTTATAGTTGAGATTATAATAGGGCAAATCATGTTTAGCAAGTCAACTGAATGACCCCAAAGGGTCTGGAACACACAACGGCAGTAACTAAATGCTTGTTGTGTAAAGGTTTTTTCCCCTGCTGCCGAAGATTTAGCATTGCATTAAAAAAGAAGCATGAAGGTTTAAGTGTGTTAGATCCTTCAACGGATAAGGAAGTTAAGCATTTTTCTCAGCAAAGCATGACTTTTAAGTTATTTGGTTCTCACAAATAAGTGACTGAGTAGAACAGATTGAATTTAATAGTTTTCACTTGTATCCGTTGAGCAAAATCTGGTCCCACCATTTCATTCTTAAGTTGTTTTCAAGAGTGATTGCTTCAAGAAGATTAAGTCAGGGTTAAATAATCAGATCATAGGCTCGCCCTACCACCAAAGAAAAATGTCAGGGGTTGCTTAAAACTGTAAAGACCCAAAGACTGTCATCTGTACTCTCTGTCCTTGGTGCCTCTGGCTTGGCAGTAATGGAGAGCTGGGGAACTCACTTCTGGCCCTCAGTGACAATTTGTCCCCTCTCTTTCCCACTGGAATGGCATCCATTTGCCTTTCTCAGTTTTGCAAGGAGCCCCTAACCTATGGCCTCTTCCCCACTGCTTCTCTGTCCAGTCCCAGCAGCAGAACCCATTGAATATGCTCAGTTCCCTTTCTACCTCAACGGCTTGCGTGACACCTCAGACTTTGTGGAAGCAATCGAAAAAGTCCGAACCATCTGCAACAACTACACAAGCCTGGGAGTCTCCAGCTACCCCAACGGTTACCCCTTCCTCTTCTGGGAGCAGTACATCGGCCTCCGCCACTGGCTCCTGCTGTCCATCAGTGTGGTGCTAGCCTGCACGTTCCTGGTGTGTGCTGTCTTCCTCCTGAACCCCTGGACGGCTGGGATCATTGTAAGTTTATTCTGAGGGTCTTTGTGGAAGTCAAATTCCTTTCAGCATAGCTCTTTCTGCAGGCGGGAAGTTTTGTTTATGTCTGGCCTCTGGAGGAGGGTATAGATTGCATCATTCCATACTCTATTTATTCTGCTCGAGGTGGAAATGTTCATGCCTAGGTAAAGTCCTTAATGTCTTTAATTTTGTGTCCCTTTTGCTACAGCTTTAAAATTTTGTGTAAAGATAGCATATGTTCCACTAATAGCTCTGAGCATTTGCTAAATACAAATACTCAGAGCATAGCTAATTTTTAAGTGTTTTTTGTGACTACATCCCAGACCTAATGTATAGGAAGTTGTTCTAAACAGAGGGATAATTAGAAAAGTTAGGACAGTGGTGTATGGATCAAATGACTTTCTGTGGTATGTTTTTAAATCTTCAGGAATTGTTAAATGAGAATTACTAATCCTTTTTTTTTAACATCCTTTCTCCAAGTATAATACTCTCAGATTTTAAGTAAGTTTCATGTACAGCCTAATAAAATCATGGTAGTGTTTAAAATTCCATAAATTGCGGTATAGCCTTCAAAATGTCAAAATTATAAAAACAGACCAGGTCTTGTTTCTATACCATAACTGTCTGTATATAGCAAGTATGATAAAAGGTAAATATTTAGTCTGTAGGCATTTTCATGGTCCTTAAGAAATTGATGCTGTCCATCTTTCATTAGCTTATTGAAAGAAAGAAAAGGAAACTTTCATTATTCTTGTCTTTCTCCTCCCACAACTGCCCACATCTCTACCCCCAAGGAGGAAAACTCATTGTCTTATTACATCTGTGTCAAGTTTATTGTTTTGTTTGTATTTTCTCCCCTTTGACCCAGTCAGCTTCAAAGTTGACCTTAGAGATTTTCTTTCCATCTTCCTGAAAAATTTCACAAGGCAGATGAAAAGCAAATAGAAGCTTTCTTGGGTCTAACTGTTCCTTTTGTCTACCCCAGTTCCTCCATGTTTTAGTGAAGTAGTCATAATCAGACCTGTACCAGCTGACCACTCTTCTGTCCAGCCTCCTTGCTTACCTTGCTCCCAAGTGATCCTCCCTTAGTTCATAGGAGCACCAGGTGAAAACAAAGCCACTTTTATATAGAAAGTTTTAAAAGGAAAGGATTCTCTCTGCTTTCTTTAGATAGAGGATGCTCAATCAAAAACTCATTTCTAGCTCATTTATAAGTTGAAGGATGATCTCTGATGGTTAAGATGGAAACAGAAGGAAATACCTTGTTTTAAGATTAAATTTGTTTTAGATTAAATTTGTATATAGTGATGAATCCATGTTTGTGTGATTCTTTGTAGTTTGTTTTGGTGAAATAGTTTTGAAAATTTGTTGCCTTCTAGAGTAGGAATATAAAAAAGCAATTTATGGTAGAATACTAGCCTTTGTCTTTATGCATTTCAACCTTACCATCCCAGAATTGTCCCAAAGTCAACATTTCCCAGCAGGGAGATGTTGAAGTAGGAAATAAAAGCAAACTGGGACCTTCTTTGTATTTGTGCTTTAGGTCTCAGTGCTAGCTCTCAAGTGAAGCCATATTGGTTTTCTAATACTCACCCCTCTTTTCAGAAAGTGGAGTGTGTTTTTGTCCAGCCATTCACCCATTGTTCCCTCTTCAAGGTCACAGTCCTGGCTCTCATGACAGTGGAGCTCTTCGGCATGATGGGCCTCATTGGAATCAAGCTGAGTGCTGTGCCTGTGGTCATCCTGATTGCATCTGTTGGCATTGGAGTAGAATTCACTGTTCACGTGGCATTGGTATGAAGGGTGTTTTGAGCAGCAGCATTATGAATAGGCAACATATTTTCTCTAGCTCTTTTAGTCTGCAAATTGGGAAGCTTTTCATTTTATCCACATCTAACACATATCACAGCAAAAAGTTTATTGCACAGCCATTCCATGGGAGGGGCTGAAATTTGACTGATTCCTTTTCTTCTTGAGAAGTCTAAAGACTTCTTTATTTGCTTATTTGTTGTCTTTAGTATCACCATGGTCCTAAAGTTGTCAGCTTTGTTTCTGAGACAGAGAGAGAAAGTGAGAGGAGTGAGTGAATGTGTGTGTGTGTGTGTGTGTGTGTGTGTGTGTGTGTACATGTGTACATACATTTAGGCATGTGTTCACGAATGTGAACTCAAGCTTTTTAAAATTATAGTAATAAGCAGGGGATAAAAATGAGACCACACTCACAGACTTGGTAAAGATGGCATAATCAAGGGTGAGGCAAGTTGGCAGCCAAGGAAATACCCTGAGGCCTATGAGCAAAAGCCCAGGTGTTCTCTGCCAAAGAACTGGCTCTTTCTCCTAAGCCCACCCAGTGCTTTTGACCTCCCAGTTCATGACAGCAAAAAGTAAGGGAACTAGTGTTGCACAAAACAGGAATGTTTTCCCCTCTTTCTCTCTGTGCCCAGCCATGTGAATACTTTGTTGAGGAAGCTAAACTTCAGGAGTCTGAGAGAAAATCATTGTATACATTTATCATGAATTGTTCAGAAGCCTCATAAATTATGTGTAAATGATGTGCCATCTGCATTTGTGCTTATAGCCAAAGTCTTTGGGGGTGAGTATTTATTGACTTAAATAAATACTGGTGTTCAGAATGCCTAGCTGGAAACCCAGCATTAGCTCAGGTTTAGTTACCGTCAGCCTTGCTTTTGTGATCTCAGCATTGAGTCTTTAGACTTGACACATGACAGCTGCATGTCCATACTTAGGCTGTAGTCCTTCAAGGAATCTTTCTTCCAGGGCCCTTTCTATATAACTTAGAGATTTGCAAATTTACGTGTTTCAGAAAAAAATGTTTTATTGAAGTTCTCCCATTCCCCCCTCCCATTGTTTCCCTTAAATGTATAATAAAAAACTGACTCTAGAAACAGTATTCTGTAAATGTTGAATGTGCCTGAATTATGTCCCCTTATTGAAATGAGAAGGAAAAAACATTTTTTTAAAAACAAGAGTTTTACCAACCCAGAACTTAGAAAATACATAAGCATAACATTTCTTTAGAAAGGAGAAAACTTTGCATTTGAATTAAGAAGCTCATATCATTTTATCTGATGCAATGAAAACCACTTTTCCTGGCAGCCAGCATTGTAAGTATGGGCATTTAGAAGAGATTTTCACAATGGAAACACTTCTATCTTCAAGCTGTTGCAGCACCTTCCCCCCTCCCCCTAGTCCTTGCATATGAGGTAGTAGGAACATAAATACTGCACCCCCATCCCCACCCCGGGGAAAAAAAAACAAGAATGTCTCTGTTGGCTCATGCACAATTTGCTTCAGAGAATTTAAGGACCCTCAAGAGTCAACCTGGTTTTGTGAGCAGTAACTCTACTCAGTGCAACTTGCCCAAGTCTCTATCAAGAGTGCTGTCCACATATAGGACAAGGGATTCTTATTCTGTCCTGTGTGTGAATGGCCCTTTAAAGTGGGCAGGTATTACTTCTAGATAGTGTGAAATAATGACTTGAGTTTGGTGGTGTGGACTTCTTCCCTGAGCTTCTTTAAGGAATAAGTATGTTCCTGTCAGTTTATTGAGTTCATGATAGAAGCTGTCTGTGAAAGGATAATCACTACCCCAGCCTTTATGGCCTCATGGTCCTAATACAGCACTGAGAAACATGCTTTCAAGCCATTGTGGTGCTTTCCTCCCAAGGAAAAAAGCGTTGGGATCTAGAAATTCCAACTTTAAAGGAGCAAACGCATACATGGAACCCACTTTGGGAAAAAGAATGAAAAGTCATGGCACACATTAGTCTGCTTCTGCATCTTCATTCATTAAGAATAACCTTCTTGTCCCCCAGCAGAGGCGCACAGGCATGGGAATGCATTGTGCCATCTGTTCTAGAACTGAGTCCATAATCCCAGGGCAGTCTGAACTTGAAAGCAGAAAAAGAAGAACGTGTACATAGTCCCAGCAGGCCTCTCTGTTGGGACCCTAGTATATAGAGCCAGGCAAGGGTCTAACAGTAACTGCCTACATTAAAACAGTCTAGTCTGGGTCATGCTCTGAAACCCAATCTGAGACTCCAGGACTTACTTTATATACTTCAATTTGGTATCAACAATATTCTTAACCTAGAAGAAATTTAGAGATGCAGAGGAAGTGAGGTTATATCCACTCCATGGTTCAAATAGCCTTCATTTGAATTTACAGTCCTGTATTTTTCTTGTGAAACCTGTGATAAGACATACTAAGTTTAGACCTGCTAAAACACATTTAAGTCCATTGATGAAAATTCTAGCTTCAGCATAATCTTGAGCAAAATATATATCAACATTCAGTTAAACGTAACAATGAGCAAATAGGCCCATTTGAAAGCACGATCTTGACCATCAGAAAAATCAGGCAAGATGCAGCCCTTTACCAGCTGGATGAGAGAAAGGGAGAGAACTTGAGTGGGTGAGAAAGAGTGAGTAGCAGAGTGAGTGAAGAACATCTTACTTCTGTACAGTTTTGGCACTATTTTGAAGTTGCAGGTGAATGTGCATCATCTGTTATTCAAGATTTACATCAACACCAGATATGACTCAATCTCCTGAACAAGTTCATTTTAGTATTAAGCTACTTTGGCTCAGTAAGCTGCATTCCTATAGCTTCCCAAGAAAACTGAGGAGTTGTGTATAGGCAAAAAGCAGCCCACAGTGTCTAAGATAAAAGTTGTCACTGACCAATTTGAGTCTAGGAAGCTGCTATCTGATCATCTGAACTCTTCTCTTGCACAGGCCTTTCTAACAGCCATTGGTGACAAGAACCACAGGGCTGTGCTTGCCTTGGAGCACATGTTTGCACCTGTTCTGGATGGCGCTGTTTCTACTCTGCTGGGAGTGCTTATGCTTGCAGGATCTGAGTTTGATTTCATTGTCAGGTGAGCAGGAGTGGGAGGGAAGATTTGTTTTAGAAATCATTATTATTTACCCATACAGTTTTTGTTGCTTCTTTCCTTCTGTATCTGACAGATCACAACATGTCTCTATCCCTCTGTTCTTATGCCCACCCCAGCTTTATTGGTATATAATTGGTAAATAAATATTTATTTCAGGATTTTGATATGGTGTTATGATACACAGAAGTATATTATGAAATGACCACAATCTGTATATCTGCTTTCTGAGTTTATTAACTCAGAGATATGCTCAGAGATATAAAGGTAAGTTCTAGTCTAGAACCTTAGGCAATACCTTGTGGAAGAAAGATAGAGTATTTCGACTGATGGTCAAGATCACTCAGCTTTTGGTGTCTCTGAGTAGAAATAGCTATCGGGGGGGAAAACGAAAAAGAAATAGCTATCAAAAGATATGAGCATAGTTCTCATTACTTGAAAAAATTTTATGTCCACTTCTCTTTCAGAACTGCAGAAAGGAAAACTTTCAAATGCCTGAAATTGTCACCTGTATTTTATTCTCTTAAGGTGCCCAGATTTTTAATACTATCATTCCCTCAAAGACTTAGGGAGCATTTAATGTGTCTCTTTACTATCAACTTTTAAAATTTCAAACCTGCTTTGGATACTTCTCTTTGGACCACAAGGCAAACAATTTCTGGTAAACTGAATCAAGAATGTGGCTTTGTGAAGCATAAATGGAGCACAACCTTTTCTTCCAAGAAATCTGAAAACTACAGGGAAAAGACTGTTTTTTTCTCCAAACAGCCTCTAACATGTTATGAAATAACTTCTCTTGACTGTGACACGACTGCTTCAAGGACAGAATAGTGAATAAATAAAAAGATAGTCAGAATTAGACCCATGTCAAAGTATAGCCAGTTGTGAGACCCAACCGCATTATTTAGGAGGCTCCAGTAATCTGGAGAAAAACTCTTAAGTAGGCTTTCTTAGTGTGTGTCTGTGATAGTAGGCCTTCCATAGAGAAGAGAGTGTTAGTTAACTTTAATTTTAATCATGGTTTCTTTATTATGGAAAAAGGATTAACCCATTGGCATGTGACTTTACCCCACTGGGCAGTTCGGCACCATGAAGAAGTTAGCCTGCTAGAATGAGTGCCAGAGTTTGTTCACTAAAGTTTTGAATCGGGTGAGTGGACACAAAGTGTAGACCACTGTTTCTCAATTGGAGGTGCATGAGTGTACAAATACTTTGAGGTGCTATGAGAAATGCATTTCGGGTTTCCCTGTTGGTGTAGAGTGTATTTTCAACCAGTTCCTAGTACCAAGTTGATGCCCAGGCTTATGGACTCTACACAGACACTGATCACTTAGGAAGCCAGTTGATTTGAATCTGTCTAGGTTTTGTTTTAAGCTCTTAATTTGACTTGAAGTTTTCCTTTATTTCTGAGCATATACTTACTTGGATATTTGTATTTGTTCCTTGATGGAGCTAAACTTGTGTCAAATAATTTTCTTTTGTGTAATTTCTTATTCAACACTAATGTATGGAATACCTTATTTATAAGGGCCATTTTGCACACAGAAAAAAACCTGGAGTCCCCTTCCCCCCCTCTACATAAATTGCAAAAAGATCTGAGTTCATGGACAATTCAAAATGGTGGGTAAAAGGGTGTTATGAGATCAGAGGGTCTACTTTAGCCTTTTGGGGCATGCTGAAGGAGTCACAGAGGAAATCTTGGAAGGCAGAATTCCAGCTCTCTTTCTGACCTGTGGCTTCTTATTTTTATACCAGAGATATCAGCATTCTTATTTCAAGCACTTACAAGAGCTTCCCATTTTCCAGAACTGGATGGATTAACCAGATAAAGCTCACTAAAGTCCACTAAATGAGCAGACATTGTATACACTAAGCCATCAGAAAGCTAATTAGTCTGTTTATTCTACGGTTAGATGGATGGGATGCAAATGTCTTAATGCCTGCTGCTGATATATGCCTCCACCTAAAGTTCCAGCAGTTTACATTAGAGCAAGACATTGGCCTCTTGGTTTCTTCTAATGCAGCTCAGAAGTTTCTAATGTTTACAATAGCTGTGAGGTATTTGTATTTTTATAGGGGATTCTCTCTACTTTTATCTAATGTCAAAACATATAGACATAGTTTGGTGCCTGTTTCATTTTATGATCAGAAAGAATATTAACAGATTATTTTGTCCTTCTTCTTCCCAGAACATCCTGGTCTCAACCAAATCCCACCTCACTTCCAGCACAATCACCCTAGAAATTGTTAGTTAGAACAAGACATGCTTGCATGGCACCCGCTCCCTCCAGTTGTGTGGAGGAGTGTGGGCCTGGGCTCTCCCCAGCTGACAGGTTTACCTTGGTATTCATGAAAGATCCCAGACCTTAGCCCTCAATGGTGGGAAAGCAAGGCCACTTGCGCACTCTCCTCTTCTTCATGGTGCTGCGGCCTTTATGTTTGAATTGGCTGACAAAAACAAGAGTATTCAGAAATGCTAAATTGTTCAACAAAAGATTGGCCCACAGAGCAACCGGTCATTGTAGACGCCCTCCCCCGCAGATGCCCTGCACCCACAGAATGGGCAGCGCTTTCTTTGCAGAAAGCTGGTTCCTCTGTTCTAAAAAGGTTGCAATGGAAGCTATATGGAAAAACGGGAACTCACAGAATTCTAGGCAGAAAGTTGTGATTAATGAAAGCCCAGGGAAAGCCTTACCTGACCCGCTGGAGACTTAATTAGAGCCTCTGGTCTGAGATGCAGAGGCATTTCACAGTGGATTAGCTGCCTGCCGGAGTGGGACGCTTTTCCTTCTGGGCTAAATTGTTTAAATTCTACACCCTTCACTTCATTTGTTTGCTTCTGCCGGGTTTTCATGGACGGGGCCCCTCTGCATTGTATTTGTGCTTTCAGTCTGCACGGCCATTCAGTTCACATTCCATATTTTTGTGTTTGTGTAACACATTCATAAATAACATTACATGCCAGGAGATTTCAGTAAATTAGCAATCATTTTTTTTTCTTCCCTTCATGAACTAACACTTTGGGTTGTGGAATGTAGCCCTCAAAGTCACATGTTAAAAAAAATAAATAAAACACTAATCTTGTGCTAAAATTGAACTACACAACCCAGTGTGGGTTTTGTTAATTTGGGGTTTTGCTCTGCTGTGAGTTTTGGAAACTGAAGAGGAGCTTAATTCACTTTTGTCACAGGAAATGTTCCTATTTCCTTTTTATCTTCAAGGTATTTCTTTGCTGTCTTGGCAATCCTGACAATCCTGGGTGTTCTCAATGGACTAGTTTTGCTTCCAGTTCTTTTGTCCTTCTTCGGACCCTACCCTGAGGTCAGTGATCATGTCGCAGTCCCTAGTGCACCTGAATGCTGTTTTTTGTGATCTCACTCTCAATTTAGATATTTAGCTATATCCACATTTGCTAATTGTTTATTGTTTGCTTTTTCAGTAAACATTTTAGTTACCATGGCTTTTTATCCTCTTCAATTCAGTAGTTTTGGGGATAATGCACTTTGTCTTTTCTTAAGTGAAGTAATTGGTAGTCTGATCCATGTAGGTTGGATCAGTGAAGCACTTTCCACTTAAGATGAATATCTGGATTTAAATAAGACTAAAATGCACACAGCCCATCTGTCAAACTAGAGATAGATGGGGGTTGGGGAGTGACTATAGGTTAGTGTGTCAGAGGTAGGTGGACAGGGACCCCTGTGTTTTGACCTTTGAGTGCAGCTGACAGGTAAATAAGTGATAGTAAGTTAACATGGAATCCTCTTTAACAGGTATCTCCAGCCAATGGGTTGAACCGGCTGCCCACCCCTTCCCCCGAGCCACCTCCCAGCGTAGTGCGGTTTGCCGTGCCCCCTGGTCACATGAATAACGGCTCTGATTCCTCTGACTCGGAATACAGTTCACAGACAACAGTGTCAGGCATCAGCGAGGAACTTCGGCACTACGAGGCCCAGCAGGGCACCAGGGGCCCTGCACACCAAGTGATTGTGGAGGCCACAGAGAACCCTGTCTTCGCCCGCTCCACTGTAAGTCACCCCACAGGACATTCACTATCTGTTCCAAGCAGAAAGTCACACAGTTTGTAGAAGTAAAAGCTATATTGAAACATAGAAAACTGCCAGTTTGGCTCTTTGCTACATTTTTTTTTTTTTTTTTTTTTTGCCCGTGGAACCGCAGGCTCTCCTTTCCTGGGGTACCACAGACTCAAGCAATCCCCAGCCTCAGCTTCCCAGGTAGCTGGGATGACAGGCACGCGCCACCACGCCCAGCTATTTTTTTGGAACTAGGTCTCGCTACGGGCCCCAGGTGGGACTCGAACCACGATCCCTAGGCCTAGCCGCTTCAAAGGCTGAAGCTTACAGGCACGAGCCACCATGCCCGGCCTGGCTCTTTACTACAGAAATGTCAGTTTTCTGTAGTTGGATCTCAGCTCAAAAAGTAGAGGGAGGAGACAGTACCAGCAACTTCACAAAGAAGGCATCTCTCTGTGTCACTGTAAGTATAGTGCAAACTTAGGGGCCAGAGGCAAAACATATCTTACCTCTTTTTTTATTATTTTTTTAAACTGTGTATCATTTTTAAATGGTATTTTTTTAAACTATAGTGGTATTTTTATTGCCAGCATGTCATTTTTTTTCTTTTCCATTTTCATTATCTAATTGTCCTTGGTACAAAATTATTTCAGTAATATACCAGAAGCTTTTTTTGGCTGCAAGCACATATTCTTGGTGGCTAGAAGGAGCAGAGTTGCTGAGAATTGTCCCTGATGCTTAGCCTTTGCTGATTCAAGAAAGCACTGACAGCCCAGGAGCCCCCCCCTTCTCAGAGGCTGCAGGAGCTGCATCCTCCACTCTCCCCCCCAGGATGTTCTTGGCACCCCAGATGTGAAGCACAGTCCACAAAACCCAAGGAAGATTCTAAGGCTCTTGTTGCCCAGACTGGAGGCCTCCTGCTGTCCCTCCAGGAAATGGGTATTCCAGTCCCAGGCCAGAGCAGCCCTTCTATGAAAGAGAGAGGGGCCAACCAAATAACCTAAATTTTCCTCCTTTTACCCCCCATGACGATGCCTGCTGAGCTGCAGTGTGAATCTGGTTTTGTTCAGCAGGAGCCTAAAAATAGGTACAAGCTGAATAACTTTGAAGTTGGTCACGGTCCTTTTGATTGATGTGGCCACTGTGTTGCTCCATGCTTTGCATAGAGACCCAGAAACCAGATTCCTAACAACCAGACAGAGTCGTGCTGCCCTATAGAACTTTCCATGCAGTGGAAAAAGCTTTCTCTGTGCTCTCCAGTACAGTAAGAACTGGCCACATGAAGCTGTTAAGCAGTTAAAATCTGGCTAGTGTGACTGAGGAATTGCATTTTGAGATTTAGTTAAATGTAAATAGTCATATATTCCTACCAACTCCAACAGTGTCAGTAAATTTGTTTCCATCTGCCTAGACTGAGCAGGGTAGGGTGGTGGACTGCAGGAGTGGGTCAGCCCAGACCTTGGCCATCCACAGCCCTGCGTCTGTGGTCCATGGCCGTGCCCATGCAGCTAGTTGTGTTGGAAAGAGCCTGGACAGAGCCGCCAAATAAGGTGGAGGTTTTGAGGGAATGGGCTTTCTTTTGTGGGAGGAATGCTCCCATTGGCTCGCCAGGGCCTCTCCCAGTGCTGGATAGCTTTGGCTTGCTCTTGGTTAAGAAGAGCTGAGTGTGGGTGGCCAGGCAAAAACCAGAGGCAAGAAGAGTGGGCGGGGGGTGGGGGTGGGGGTGGGGGAAAGATGCCTGCCTGGGGTTAAGCACCTAGCCTGTCTTAACCTGCCTTTGCCCTCTCTACAGGTGGTCCCTCCTGAAGCAAGACATCAACCACCCTCAAACACTCGACAGCAGCTCCACTTGGACTCAGGGTCCCTGCCACCTGGACGGCCAGGCCAGCAGCCCCAGAGGGAACCCCCCAGAGAAGGCTTTCGGCCACCTCCATATAGACCGCGCAGAGACGCTTTTGAAATTTCTACTGAAGGGCATTCTGGCCCTAGCAGCAGGGACCAAACGGGCCCCCGGGGAGCCCGTTCTCACCACCCGCGTCATCCAGTGTTCACGACCATGGGCAGTTCTGTGCCCGGCTACTGCCAGCCCATCACCACGGTGACAGCCTCAGCATCTGTAACTGTTGCTGTGCACCCCCCGTCTGCTCCTGGGCCTGGGCCCAGTTGGAATCCCCGAGGGGGGCTGTGCCCAGGCTATGAGGACTACCCTGAAACCGATCACAGGCTGTTTGAGGACCCCCATGTGCCTTTTAATGTCCGGTGTGAGAGGAGGGATTCCAAGGTGGAAGTCATAGAACTGCAAGATGTGGAATGTGAGGAGAGATCCCGGGGAAATAGCTCCAGCTGAGGTGTGTGTGACCAGTGGGCAGGTGGTGGGTAGACGAGGGCACAGAGACCAGCTGCCTGGGTTTCCTCAGGCTACAGTGCCCCTGGGCATTGGTATAATTTATACCCCAGTGCAAGGTTGACATCTCTGTGTTTTGTCATCCTTGAGGAACCAATCGGGTCTCTTATTGAGGATTGGTACCATTTAACCTATTTTTCAGTCTTTTCTTTAAACGCCATCACAGGTATGTATGATAAATGCACAGCTCAGTGAATGTTTGCAAAGTGGATACATCCATGTTGCCAGCCCTCAGGTGAAAGAAGAGATTGCCACCAACTCTCCAAAACTCCTCAACCTCCCACCCAGCCCTCCACTATCTTGATTTCTGTGCCCCAGAATAATTAGGCCTGGTTTTGCATTTTAAAAATAAGAGTTCATATCTCAGCTAACTTAGTTTGACTTCCTTTTGTTTTCCTTTACAGGGTGAGTAAAATCTGAAGCAGAGAGGCCAAAGATTGGAAACCCCCCACCCCATACCCCCACCTCTTTCCAGAACTGCTTGAAGAGAACTGCTGGGAGTTACAAAGATGTGCTGCACCAGAAGAGCAGTTCATTGTTACTGTAACCAACTGTATTATTTTGTGAAATATTTCTATAAATATTTAAGAGGTGTACACATATGTAATATAGAAGGAAGGTTGTAAAGTAGTAGTATGATTGGGTTTCTCCACTCCTGCCCGAGTGGGGCGTGAAGGCCTTGGCAGGGCCCCTCCCTGTTTGTACATTGTTCCCATGCCACAACCAAGCTTAACTTAGTTCTAAATTCCAGCATATGTTGCTGCTGCTTAAATATTGTATAATTTACCTGTATAATTCTATGCAAATATTGCTTATATAATAGGATTATTTTGTAAAGATTTCTGTTTAAAATATTTTAAATTTGCGTATCACAACCCTGTGGTAGTATGAAATGTTACTGTTAACTTGCAAGCACGCTATGCGTGATAATTTTGTTGTTTAATGAGCAGATATGAAGAAAGCACGTTATTCCTGGTGGCTTCTCAAAGTGTAGTCAGATGCAGTTTTCCAGTTTGTGTGTGTGTGATTCCCAGTGTACTATACTGTGATTTATAATTTTTTCTTTTTTGATTTCTTTTCCTTGTCTGCAACCCTTAATGGGCTCTGACCTAGTCAGGCTGGAAGTCAGGGTGTCTCGTTGCTCTGTGCTGGTAGAGGGCTGGCCCTAAACATCACCTTATCTCTTTGCCAGACTTACTCCAAGTCCAGGCCTCACTTAGGATCATTGACTGCCATCCTGGCACCCCAACTTACACCTCAGAGAAGATAAGTTCCTTCTCATGGGTCATTGTGTTAGACATTGGAACTCAGGGTATGGAGCTCACATCTGTTCATCTTCATTGGCTTTAAAGAATGAGCTCACATGCTTAGTTGTGAGCCTCAGCTGGGCCATGAGTGTGTACTCTAAAAATATACAACCTTCATTGTACCTCTACACACACACACACACACACACACTCCATTTGGAATGGATTGGAAACCTTTTGGAGACAGTGACCCTATTATTGATAAAAGCTGTTAATTGAAGGGCTCCAGTGCACCCAGAGGTGGTGTTTTACATTCCAATACTTCAAACTCTCTAAATTGCACATCTGGTTGCAGCTTTCTGGGTCTGTTTGCATCTTTTTAAAAATCAATAGTGAGTGTCCACTGTAGTGATTCAGACAGAAGTTCTGTCAGATGTGAGCTTCAGAAGGATCCTTGTCAGTGTGTCAATATTTTGGGTTCATACCTCCCAAATAAAGCATCTCCCTCATCTCATTTTCAGTGTTCTTTCTATGTGACAGTGATTGAAGAGGGGAAAGATGCTGATTGCATATACCCCACTGAAGAATGTATATTGAGGCAGATCTTAACTCTAGGCATGGTTTCTAAAGATTTGCTTCTGTATCTGTTCTGTCATCTTGCTCTGAGGTTTGGCATTCCTCACCTCAGCTAGAGACCAGCCAATAACTGGGGAGCACTTGGTACCCAGACCAGGCTACTGTTGGAGTGCACAAATGGCAGCCCCATTATGCCCTCCTGTTTTACATGGAAAATCTTAATCAGAAGACCAAGCCCCACCCCCCAACCCCCCAGCAGTACCAGCAGTGTCATAATCTCAGACTCTAAAACTGTCCGTGAGTATGTCAGATACTATTTGGAAGCCACCTGTGGCTGCTAGTTTTGTGTGTGTTAATATGCCAGGGGCCCTGATCACCCCACTGCTACTGTTTGGTGGCCCTATCGGCCACACTGTCTACCTAAATACCCAACTCTGCTCAGAAAACTTAGGTCTTGTGTTCAGAAGAGAGATAATGCAAAACAATGAGGCCTGCCCCCCTCAAGCGACTGGGTATGCCTGGCCTCCCATCCTGAGGTCAGCACATGCAGAGCAAGACAGCTGCACAGCCCTGCTCATGCACAGTGGAGAACTTGTTTTGGGCTGGCAGGAAACTAAAATTTGTTTCTTTCTCTCTTTTTTGAATAGTTTTATTTTGTCTGTCTTGTTTGTTCATTTGGATGTTTTAATTTTAAAAAAAAAAAAAACCTTTGCTGATATTTATAATTTTGTATCATAAGAATTTTTTCCTACAGTATTTGTCATGCCAGTTTATAACAAAAAAAAATGCAGGGATTTTATTTCTATTGGAAACACTATTACAGCTATGTTTTACTTTTGAACAGAATTTTTATTTGTATAGAGTGCTTACTAATGTTAAATAGTTCAGAGTATATAACATTTTCATTAAGGACTCATGGTAGGTTTTAGTGTAAGGAGTTTAAAGGAAATAAATATTCAAACTGGGTCTCATTTTCTACCAATTTTGGTGGAAATGGGTTTGTGTCATTTCAATTACAAAGATAAAAGTATGCCATATAATTTATTTATATGAAAATTTATTTTTGTAGTGTACATAGTAGTCATCAAGTCTTTTGACAGAAGTATATTTTTAAAGAATTTATATGTGGTGAATCCATAATGTCTGGAACTTTGCTGAGACATGAGTGGGGCACACTTTTCATTGTAAAGTACAGCAAAGAAAAGAAAATGTTACAGTGTTATGAGAGTGAGATCAAGTGAATATTCATGCAATTATGAAATGTGTATTAGTTACCATTTGTGACTAGTGTGGTTCTCATTTTAAAGTCTGGAGGGCGAAAATGTACAAATTCTCTAAATATTAATGTTCAAACACTGATAGAAGTTCTAACATGAATAAAAAATAATATAACTACTTTGCTATGTCCTTGTTTATAGAATGTTTTTTAACCAAAATATTTTACTAAGACGCTCAGTGCTCTTGGGCTATCATAAACTTTGTTGTCTGTCATAATGCTGTAGGTACTCATTTTTTATTCTATATACAAAGGTATTACTAAAAGTAGAGGAGTTACCTGTTTTTATTCTCTTTCACCAAAAGAGTTTCTAAATTGAAATGATCACTCCAGTCTCATCTCTTAGCATTCTTATTATTTGTACATGATGCTTAAAACTTAGACGGAAAATTATTATAAAGATAAATGTAGTGAT
The DNA here is from genome assembly GCA_004024945.1 of Uropsilus gracilis. Classification (NCBI taxonomy): domain Eukaryota; kingdom Metazoa; phylum Chordata; class Mammalia; order Eulipotyphla; family Talpidae; genus Uropsilus; species Uropsilus gracilis. Next base: position 20,771 of record PVHY01004064.1, on the reverse strand, counting down.
TGTTAAAATAAGTGAAGGTAAAACAAGCTAGCTGAAACATGGAGTTGATTGATCAGGGTGTTATTTTCTGAGTGTTTCTGGTATAGATTACCTTATCTTCATCATAGCCATGGAGAGAGTATTTGGGCCAGGAATAACATCCCCTTTTTACAAAGAGTGGTGGGGAGGAACTGGGGACCCAAGTTGCTAGAAGCATGTGGGGAGGGGTCAGCAGAATATAATCCCTGGGCTGCCCTTCTGATTTTGTCAAGATCAGTCAGAAAACAAACATGCCCACTCATTACAGATTGCCAGTCGCTGCTTTTGAGCTACCTGGGCAGAAATGAGTAGTTGGAACAGACTGGACAACCTGTGGATCCTAAAATTGATTGCCCCTTAGGAGTCTGATATCCCATCTGAAGAAAAGGTTACCGAGAACGGTGACGCTTACTTACCTTGTCCCCAGGTCAGCAATATCAGCATATCTTAAAAACACTAGAAAGAGAATCTTCAGTGCTACTTAAAACCTACCCATTCAGAAAATCTGGTAGGGAAGCCCAGGAGTCTGAGCTTTCAGGAGCTGTCCTGCTGGTTTTGATGCACCATCAGAAGTGATTCCTAAATTTCTTCCAGCTGAGTGTAGCCATGGTTCTATAATTTGTCTCAGGCTACATGGCCAGTGCAGGCCAGATCTGGAAAGAACATAGATCCCCAATCCTGTGTGTGGTCTTTTCACAAAAACATATGTTCATCAGGGGAAAGAGCCGAGACCCTGAGCTCTGTGTCTGGCAATCTGGAGAAGCATTCCCTTTCAGTGCTCTGCTGCTGCTGTGAGACAGGAGCTTTGTACTAACTGGTGGGGCTCTCTCTGCCCAGCAGGCAAGGCAGAAGGGCTACCCCAGCTGACAGGCCTTCCAGTCAAGAGTCTGACAGAGACAAGTCATTTGGAACCTGATGAGGTGTGTGTCCCTTACAGCAATGATGGTGAGGTGTAGACCAGAGATCCCCAGTTGAAAGCATCAGAACAAGCCCCTATGTGGACTTTCCTCTGAGTTCCCAGTCACCAGGAACAAGAGCCTCTTATGGATGCATGAGAGAAGCTATGGGAAGATTGTGTATTTTTAAGTCCCTGTGTTAAAGAATTTGAAATATATAGTAAAATGACCAAGGAGTAAGATGCTCTGGTAAAACAATGTCCAGGAAAAATAGGTGTTAAGCAAGGTTTTCTCTCATAAACTCATCTTCCCACCACCTGATGGGATTAGCCCTCTGTTCCCAATCCCTGCAATGGTAAATTTCATACTTTATTCACTTGGTTTTTTCAAAAGCCATGGGAATTATGTGCTCCTTGAAGCAGCATGAAAAATACTAATTGGATTAATCAGAATTCAGACTGAGAGATGGTGTATCTTAGGCACATTTTATACCATTAAGTGATCATACATTGTCATCCAATTTCACATTTTTTATAAATTATATTGTACATCAGTAAGCTAATTTAGCTTTTCATGTTGGCCCAGAGAGGAACTTTTAATCAGATGTATGTCCCAAAACCCACCATATTTATTCAGGACTTAGGTAAACTTTGGTCCCATTTTTTTTGGCACAACAGACATTTAACAACTTTGGAAATGCTGCATGCTGCTAAGTTTCGGGCAGCAGTCACATTGTTGTAAAGGCAGGTGTTTCATTTTTGGTAACTGGTAACTGATCTCCTGAAAGGAGTAGTAGAGGTGCCATATTAATCATCCAAAAAGAATATTTGCCAAGTCTTAATTACTTTTAATGATGGCTGCACATAATGAGAACACTCCTCAAATACAAATCTACTTAATTGTTCACAATGACATGATGAAGGGTGTATTGGACACCATTTTACACATAGCTTCCCTGCTAGGAAGTCACTTGAGCTGTTGTAAGGATCTTGAAGTGATATTTTGCTCTGTTAGGAAAATGGTGAACCTCAGAAAACAAAAGGATTTTGAAGGTGGACCTCACAAAACTGGTATTTCTGTCACAGAAAGAAATAGATGACCCATATTAAACGTTGGTTTATCCAAAGTCCATACTTTCTACATAGTGGGATGTTTTGATCATCATTCATTTACATCTCCTCCTTGGGAATTCCCTTTCTTGGAGCAAAAGAAACAAGGACCTTTCAGTGAGATGCTGTGAAGGGAGTTGATCTTGTAGAGAGAGCATTTGATGGAAGGATGAGACAGACCCCAGTGAGCTGGGCCACCTGGAAATGGCAGCTACAGACACAGCCTTTTCAAAGTCAATTGAAATTCTTTATGTTCCTCTTCCCTGGCCAGTATTCTCTCCATTCATTTACTTCCTTGCCACAGGTCCTGAGAACGAAGGTTTATGCTGGGAGCCACTAACCAAGTGGTCAGAGCACACAGGGCCTGCAAGTGCCTCTGTCAGCAGCACCATCTTGAATCTAATGGACAACAGCATGTACTTTTATGGAAAGGGGGTGGGACTGCATAAGAACTTGTTTTATTTTTATAAAGAAAAAAGTATTGTAGATGTAGGAGAAATTGATGAGCAAGTTCTGACTGGCAAGTTATTATATAATGATGAGGACTGAGGAATTAAACCCAGTCAAGATGCCAAGAGAATAATCTCTGTAATTACAAAGTTCAATCAACTGCAGCGGTAGGTAGACTTGTGCTGAGTGCCCTTTTTTGCAGCAAGATGAGGCAAGAACAGAGGAAAGCAGAAGACTCTCTGCTATGGATTGAGAGAGAAAAGCTACCTATCAGAGAGATGTAGTGAGTTCGATTCTGTTGGGAAAAAACAAAGCATCACCCAAACTAGCAAAAAGAAATGAAGAGGAGGTATAAAAAAGAGAGTAGATTAGAACACCAAGAGATGGTCAAGGATCTCCTTCAAAACCGATGGATCCATAGTACTTGTGACTATGCTGAGTTGTCCAGAAGTCACTTCACCCTTCAAAAAAAAGAGAAAGAGTATACCTTCTTTTTCCCCACACAATTCTGGACTTGAAATCATGAAAGTTATATGTGAATCATGAGAGTTTGTCATGACTCATGGGAAGCTAAAGTTCAATGAGCTCTTTGCCATCTTGTGCCCAAGAAATCTAGAGAAGTGATATAACACCCTCAAGCTGTCGGGTCAGATTTAGAATCTGAATGTCTCTAGTTCAAGCTGATTACTGTTCTCGCTATTGCCCTTCCTTTGTACCCCTTATTTGTTTTATGTGATTTCAAAAGTACAAGTGACTGCTCTTGTTACAACTGTTATGGTAGAAGGACTTTGGGGTCTCACAGTCACCATATGTACGTGCATAATGTGCACAGAGTACAGGTATGAACTGAAGGCAAACCACTGCAATGGGGAAAGCAATTTTAAAAAGCTCTGAATTGCCCTTCTCATCACACTTAAATTCCAAAAGAAAGTTGGCTAAAATGTTCCTTCTTAATTAGAAACAATTAATATGTGAGGTTTGCATTTCACAAGAGAGTTTGCATTTTATGATTGAAATCTTATACTTCATTTACTAATGGTCTCTAATGGCCTATAATCATAAGGTACACACAATTACGTGGGATTTTCAAGGTGTCAAGTAAGATGGGATGCCTGGATTCATGAATTATTCTTCCACTGCTAAGGACAGAGCCTGCATCTACCTTGAACTGAAAAACATGTGTGGTGCATGTGTACACTTGCCCAAACACACTCATGAGTGAGAAAGTCTTGACCCTTTCTGCACATCCTCCCTTCTACTCTCACTCTCATTCCAGAATAGGCTTGCCCCCTTCCCCTTATGCAGTCAAGCTTGACTCCCTCAGCACCAACAAAGGTGCCAAATGCAGATGCTAGTGGTGGAGGCTCACCATGGGTAGCTGTCATATTAGTTGTAAAAACCACCATTTCTTGCTCAGCATCTGTCAGGTCATAGGTATCTCACCAGTCAAACCCATCGAATGTGATACCAACAGGTGAGAAAGATGAGGACTGGACCCTGAGGGAAAGAATGAAACAGCAGAGGAATTAGGTATTTTGAAGGTGAATCAAGAAAGACAGAGGGAAAGGCAAAGCCTGAGTGAGAAGGTGGCTCAGGGAATTGAAGTCATGAGGTGAATCCTTGCCACACATCAAAGGAATCTGGGGAGAACAGCTGTATTCTAAATCAGAAGGTGAGGAACAACAAAAAGGAAACAGTTCCTTTGCTTTATGTGTTAATTTCCCACCCCCCCACCTGTCTTTCCTCTTCCAAAACCTTAGAATGCTAGATGTATTTTGGGCAATGTTACCATACTATAGCTTCATTCAAATACGTATCATCACTCATTTTTGTAAGTAAGGTTTTATTGAAATGCAGACACGTGTTCATTTATGTGCTCAACAGTTGCTTCCAAGCAGCAGTAAATGGCAGTGCTGAGTAGTTGCTACAGGTATTTATCATCTACAATGCCTAAAATATTTGCCCTCATTTACTCGTCATTTAGAGAAAAGGCTTGCCATCCCTGATTAAAATACCGCATCAAATACCTATACCACATAAAATACCTATACCACATCAATACCTATTTTTAGGCATTAGACAGATGATTGACACTATTTTTTTTGGCTATTTCCCAAAACTACCAGGTACTGTCTCTCGACAGAACAATTGCCCTTATTTTTCCCTTTACCTTGACTGAACATCTGTCTCCCAGACAAGACACGTGGTTCACTCCCTCATCAAATTATAAGCTTTGTTAAAATGTCATTTTCTCAGGGGGGGTCCTGCCTTACCACCCAATTTAAAATAGCTAGTGCAACCTCCACTCCCACCCCAGACATCCTATCTCCTTTTTCTATCTAATTTTCTACAAAGCATCTAGCATCATCTAACATTTCCTGTATTTTTTCTAACTGATTTATTCATTGTCTTTCTTACCTTTATAAAATGTTAGCTCTTTGAAGACAAGCATTGTGAGCTATGTTATCCACTGCTGTGTCCTTAAAGGTTAGAAAGGAGGCTGGAACATAACACTCAGTTAAAAGCAGCATTTTTTAAAAACATGAACCCTACAAAGTAACTGCTATAGCTACTCCTGTTTTACTGATGAGAAAACTAAGACTTGCTAGAGATTGCAGGACAATTAAGGGAACTAATAATACATTCTGGGGCCTACAGGTTAAGTATTAGTGATGGGAACTGTTTTCTCTGCTACTATTCAGAGCCATGTGCTGGGAAAGAAGAAGAATGAGATGGAAAAGATTGATAACAATCAGAGAGAAACCAGTTCACTGATCAGAGACTTGAGAAACATGTCCAAGTCTGTCTTTTTTTAGGAGTTGGGGGGTCTCTTTTATACCTTGGCAAGGAATGATCACAATGAGGTAATGAGGAAGGAAAAAATCCAGGATCCCATGATATGTTACAATATTACAGAAAGACAGGAAAAATACCTGTCGGGGTAAACACTTTCATGTGTCTCTTGAGTGGGACATTCCTAGGAGGTTAGGGGGCTGCTATCACAGATAAGAGACTTGCAGGTAACCATCTCTGGTGTACCAGAGACAATGAGAAAGATGAAAGTGTTCCTTTATCTAAGGCATATCTCTTAATCTAAATCCATACCCCACAGCTATAATTCACTACTTATACTTACTCTTTGCTCACTCTTCAGTGAGTTATTAAGCATAGCACCCCATCTAGATCCAAGAAGTGCTCTACCTCTTGTAGCATAAAAAGAAAAATATGATTGTAGTCCCTGACATAAAGAACTTAAAAACCTATTTTTTTCTATCTCTGAGAGAAAAGTATATATGTATATATGTAAATATATCTACATATATATGTGTAGATATTTAAATATATATTTACAAAATACACATATGCATGTATATACTTTTTTGTCTCTGTTTTGTTTTCACTTTATTGTTATTATATGTGATTGTATATAGAAAATATACACAATATTTTCTACTTTTTGATCTAAATATTTCTATAAGTCTTTATTTTAAAATAAGAAAGTGACTTTTTTGCATTTTAAAAAGAAATATATTGGATTAATCAAGATAAATACATAACTAAATATTAAAATATGGAATATAAAATATCATTTTTAGAAAAGGGAGTAAATTAAGCAAAACAGGGCTCTGAGGGATGGATAGATCAGGGAAGATGTCATGGATGACACGGCATTTGAATTTGGTCTTAAAGGGTAGGATTTCACTAAATAGAGACTGGGAAGGGCATCATCAATAGAGGAAAAAGTCTGAACTAAGTCTAAAGAGAGAAATTCAGGGTGGGACTGAAACATAAAAAGCCTGTTTTGTTGGAGCAGATGCTATGCAAGGTTTATAGTTCTCAGAGTGTGGTCCTGGTTCAGTAGCCCTTAATATTACTTTGGAAAATATAGAAATATAGACTCAGGCTCCAATCCAAACCTACTAAGTCAGAATCTCTGGGTCTGAGGCCCAGGAATCTATGTGTTAATAAGTGTCTGGGTGACTCTTATGTTCCTGAGAGCTTCAAGTGCAGGGGGAGTTTAAGCACGCAAGACATATTGGGAGAAAGTAGACTTGAAAGCTAGCCTAAAAACAATGGTCTTTATCTGTTTGCCAAAAAAGAGGAGATCATGAAGATGGTTGACCAGATATCTGACTATGCTTGTGTTTTTAGATCTTTGAAAGTGGATGAAAGTAACAAAAAAAGAGAATCTTGAAGCTCTTACAGTGAATGTGAAATGAAGTTATAGAAACAATCTATTGTTTGTTTCCCAACATCCACTCACTCTTTGGGTTCCCATAATCCAATTTTCTTTTAGGTCTCACTCTCAATTAGTCTGTGTTTTAGATGAATTTGTCCTCTCCTAGGATCCAGCATTGATCATGTGACTCAGACTATCCGATAAAAGAACGCTATTCTCCAGGCCACAGTGATTGGTTCAAGAAAGGAAGCATGAACCAAGGAGAATCTGTAAAATTGTGAAGCCTTTGTGTGGAACTTTTGAAAACAGTGTTAAAATGTGTCTTCTCTTGGAAAAGTTCGATTTCCTCCTGCTAAGAGGGAAGAGAACCTGTCTGAGAAACGAGAAATCCAGGACCAAGGAAGGAAGATAAGGAAGTTAACTACCAACCCCAGGTTGGTAGTTGAGTTAGCCACATCTCCACTCTTTCTTGTCTCTACTTATTTTGGGGGATGAAGTGAGGAAAGGAAGAATGAGATTGGTCTCTTTGTACCAAGAATGTGCATATATTCCTTGCAAAGAGTATTGTGCACCTTATGGTAAGTCTAAGTTGGATTCCATTGAACTGGTATATATCAAAATCTTTATGGGAGCAAGGAATGGAACAAATGGTACATAATGTTGTTCAGCATATGACTAAAGAATATTAAATGCTAGATCAAGATTAAGATTCAAAAAGAGTAAGTGGTGCCTAACCATTCAAAAGCAGTCATGATCATTATGAACTGGCAGGGACATTTAGGTATTTCTATGGAGGGAAGAAGTAATTTTCTAGATTACCTTTCTGATAGGTGTCAGTTGGGCCACAGAAGCAGAGTCAATAAAAGAGATGACAGATAGATCAGACAGACAGACAGACAGACAGACAGACAGACAGACAGACAGACAGACAGACAGACAGACAGACAGACAGACAGACAGACAGACAGATAGATAGATAGATAGATAGATAGATAGATAGATAGATAGATAGATAGATAGATAGATAGATAGGTAGGTAGAGAGAGAGAGATGGGTAGATATAGATAGATGGGTAGATAGGTAGACAGGTAGGCAGAAATTAAATTGGCTTTTTCAAATATGGGAGGATTCAAGTTCATTCTTTGGGCAGACAGGAAGGCAACATTATGAGCAAGTTGAGATCCCAGAGGCAAGAGCTAAACCTTATTTTTCACAGGAAAGACTCTCTAAACTTAAAGAAGGCTTACATTCTCTTTTAAGTCTTTCAACTCATCAGGACAAGCCTGCCCATAATAGTTTTCTTTTTAATCAACTCAAGGATTTTAATTACATTTGCAAAATTCCTTCATAACAGCACCTGTGGTAGTGTTTGACTGAATATCTCGGAGAAGGTATGTGCATGCTACAAAACAGCTATTGCTTGCCTTCCATACTGTTCTCAAAAAGAAATAAATCCAACCAGAAAAGCATAAGAAAAAGAATGCTAGGAACCATAGTTGAACCTGAGCAGGGAGATACTGGAACCATTAATAGAGAAGTTTAATAATACTGGTTAAGAATGACTGGGGGTGAGGCCCCCTAAACCAGATGTCAGAATTATAAGGTAAAGAAGCAAAACAACACAGACAATGGAGTGGAGAAGATAGCCAGCAATGAGAAAACATGGACAGGCCACAAATAAATATAGATTGGCTGCCCACTGCAAGGCTAAGACTAAAAACCTGACAGCACTGCTCACAGTGCCCCAAGAACACAGTTCCTCACCCAGTGAAAGGACACTGCCTCAGGAAAGAAAGAGACTAATGGATTTAACACAGATTAACAAACAACAAAGAGAGAGGGGTCTGAGTGAACAGAGGGGGTATCAGAGAGAGGGGGAGGTATCTCAATACCAGTTACCAAGGTTTTGATTTAAAGAATAAAAATAAATTTTTTTAAAAATTGGCCAGAAGAATTAAATTCCAGTGGTTTCTTATTAAAAAAAAATGCTGGTCAGGACTTCACTACACGGAACAAAATCCACCTCAGAGGTTTAAGCAAAGAGATTTATTATAAGGTAATGAATGGTTTAAAGAATTGGTGTAAAGGCTAGGAAAAATGGTCTGGGTTGATCTTTGAGGAGTAATGCCAATGCCACAGAGCAGATAACGAGATCCTGCCTCTTTTTAAAATTAAGGAGACACCAAACTAGAAAGTTCTTAACAACTTGGTACCAAGCCATCAAAACTATGCTTCCCAGGAGAAGTACCATAAGCCACACACTTATGACCATAGTTTTTCCTCTGCTTTCTTGTTTCTCTAACTGCACCAATGTGTAGAACCTAAAACACATTCTAACTCCTAGCTACAAGGAAATCTGGGAAATATCTTTAGTTTCTCACTTCTGAGATATAAGGCAATTAGAATGGATGTTGGACACCAATCTACTACAGTTATATATGGACCCTTTAAGCCATTAGAGAAACAGACCGAAGATTCAAACTCAAGTCATTCTCTTAATTCCCAAGTGCACTTGATCCCATGATCTAGAATGGTCCTTCTCACCTCTTCAGTCTTGGGACTTTTTACCATTGGAACTTGAATAGAAATATTTCTTGTCTCTACTATGTAATTTAACATTTAGCTATGATAATCACAGTTTCCATTGTCATTGGGTACAGACTTTTCTGATATACTCTGTACAGAGGGAAATCAAAACAACCCATGCATGTTCTGCCCATCCACATGGCCTCAGGCATAAAGAAGGCTGCAGTCAGAAAACACTCTTTCTTCATGAACCAGTCACTTCAAAATGTTTCTGTTTGTAGAAACTTGCAAAGCATTTGTTGGACAAAAGCCTTGGTACTGTGAGTGATCTTTAGCGTTAAAAGAAGCATTTGGGGGCAAGGGGTGTGGTTCTGATAATAAAAATATAAAATGCTTAAAATAGAATCAAACTTTTCTCAAATATTCTCTTTGTGGCTTTGTCATGTTAGTCCCACACCCCCAAATCCTAAATAAATTCCAGTGAACACATCTGGCCAGCTTCTGGGCAGACACACACAGAAGTAAGCACAAACACTGGTTCAGGGGCACTAGCTTCTCAAAGGATGGTGTCACACTTGCACAGTTCCTGAATGAACAGCAACATATGAGTCAGTATGATTCTTCTGTAACCACTAGGAAACAAATCTTTTAAAGTCTCAAAAGGGAACCAAATCAGCATCCCTTGCAAATGTCCACAATATGAAAGTTCAGATAAATGATCCTTACCTTCAAAGTTCCAGTGAAATGAAACCTAATGTCAGAATTTGTAAATCTAAATAACTGGGGTCCGCTAGATAATTATATAGATATTATTGTACAGCTTCTTTCTGGGGAAGAATCCCACAATATACCTTTGTTTAAGAGAATTAATTCTTGGGATCCCTTTCTTGTGGTTTGCTCAAAAAATATGTGTATGTATACATAAAGGTATGTGCCCTGTACATAGAAGGAGTCTCATGACAGCAAACCCTCCATGCATATTTATTTGTGACTCGATAGCTAGAAGATCAGAAAATTACCTGTGAGTCTTTAGAGACATTATGTTTGCTGACATTGAAAAATGTTCATGGTGTATTGATGAATGAAAAAAGATGTTACAAAAATGTAGGCACATTTTAAGCTTATTTCTTCAAAAAAGATCTTTGTGGGGTGGGGGGAAAATCTTTGTTAGAGAGGGTATATATTTTCATTATATTGTTCATAAAATTATTTATGTACACTGAATACTACTTAATAATTATATATATCAGTACTCAGTATATTGTACTTTTCATATTTATTATATGCTATTTAATGACATTCTGCTTTGGAAGATTTATTTTTCATGTATTTATTTTTCCTCTGTATTTTTAATTACTCTGTGAACAATTATCTGTGTTCTGTGAGGTACTTTTTAAAAAGAAATTTTATTTTCCTTCCTTGTTTGCTTTTCCTCCTTCTTCTCTCTCCCACCACAATTTCTTTTTCTTTCCACACTAGTGTTTTAAAACTAGTTCTCTTCAGGGATTTCTCACAAGCAGCTGAGAGTCATCATGGGAGCAAGGAGCATCCAGGAGGGTCGTGAAACTTTGTGTAAGATTCAGACGTGGTCTGGGAGAAATTAAGGCAGCCAGGCCTGGGCAATGCTGTGAGACAGGACTGGGGCCTGATATCAGACAAAGGGACTGCTACACATGGGAGGCAAGCAGATGCCAACAGACAGCTATTGTGAGTTCCTTCATGTTAATTAACTTTTGTGAGAACCTTCATGTTAATTAACTTTGCTTGAGTTTTCCCTGGACTTGAAAGCTCTGGAGTGGTTTGTTTTTGTAAAATGCTTTGACTTCAGGGAGAGCTGCTTCATGAGGGAAAAAAAGGAGAAACAAAAAAAAAAAAAAAAAAGGAAAAAGTTTTTAAGTGGGGTTTTGCTTACCAGATAATTTCTTCCCTTGGCTGTCTCTCCCTCCCCCCACAGAGACTGACTTAACCATCAGAATTTTAATGGCTCTTTCGTTATTCTAAAGAATAAACCAGAACCAGAACATGGCAGTGAGACCTGGCTTTGCATCACTTGGTGAAGACAGGTGTGTGTGTAAGCAAGTTCAAAATATGAACCTTGGCCTAATTTATTTCAAGCTAGAAGAAAAACAGAACTAAAGGCCACTTTTCTTTTCTTTTTCTTTTTCTTTTTTTTCAAAGACTAGTTCTCGCTATGTTGTCCAGGTTAGTCCCAATCCCACGAAGTCAGGTGATCCCCAGCCTTAGCCTCCCAGGTAGCTGGGATTACAGGCACCTGCCATCATGCCCAGCTGCTTTTTTGAGAGCAGGTCTCACTACGTTGCCTGGGGTAGTCTCAAAGTCATGAATTCAAGTGATCCCTGGCCTCATTGCCTCCCAGCGCTTGGATTACAGACTCATACCACCACACCCAGCTTAAAGGCCATTTCTGAATGTGCCCATCCACACAGCATCAAGACCCAATTGAGACATGCATGGGGTGTTCCTGGTGTTTCCATGACTGGACCAGATGTTAAAGTCTAACAGAAACCAGAGGAAAAGAGAAAGTGTTGGAAAGAAGGAAATCTAGTCCATCTTCTTTGTATTTATAAAGGTTACACAGCATTAAACTGACATTTTCCCACCCACTTAACTATGAAAAATTTTAATACTGATGTTGAAAGAATAAAACAACACACCTATCCATCACCTAGATTCTGTAATTAACATCTTTCTTTTATTATATGTACAATCCATTCCTCTGAACTATCCATCAAGTCATCTTATTTTCTAAAGTCCTTTGAATTTCCTTGACATCAATATGCTTCGCCCTTAAATGCATGCATAATAATCCAGTAGTCATTTAATGGTTTATGGAAATTGTTTTAGATAAAATTTACATACAAAACTCCAACAAACTTATAGAGGAGTTTTAACCAATGCAGACAATTTGCCAGAAAACCATTTCAAATTTAACAAAAAGTTGCAAAAATAATTCTTTCTTATTCAAAGAGACAGGTTTCTTAGAAAAAGGAAAGGAAAATAAAGAATGCTTGCACAGACACAAGCAGGAGTACTGCCCCTGAAAGGGACAGATTTGATAAAAGAGAAGCTGGATAGTATCACAGGAAGGTAGCTTTGGGCTGCTGCTGCTGCTGCTGCTGCTGCTGCTGCTGCTGCTGCTGCTGCTGCTGCTGCTGCTGCTTTGCAAAGGGAGATGATGTGTGGAAAGAAATACCTGTCATCTCAGGTAGGCAGGAGAGCTTTTGCCAAAGATCTCACTTGACTTTTACCCAGATTCACTACTTTTAAAAACCAGTTGTATGTTGCATAGACTTATACATGTTAACATATGTATGTTGACACCATAATAGTTCTGTATCTATTTCCTAAGTAAAGGTTATTCTCATATTTAGAAATTTTTATTTTGTTATGACATTTTAAACTGCAGTGCATATCCTAATTTCGACAATTGTCCCAATTATTTTCTTTACAGAAATCTCTCCACCCTGCAATATAGGTTCTAGACCTTTATGAATTATGGTTTTAATGTTACAGAATGTCTTTATCTAGTTTAATGCTTTTTGACTTGAATTTTGTTTTTTGTTTTTTTTGTTTTTGTTTTTTTTTTTTGAGACTAGGTCTCACTATTTTGCCCATGGAACTGCAGGCTTACGCTGCCTGGGGTACCACAGACTCAAGCAATCCCCAGCCTCAGCTTCCCAGGTAGCTGGGATTACAGGCGTGCGCCACCACACCCAGCTATTTTTTGGGACTAGGTCTCACTTTGTTGTCTCAGGTGGGTCTCAAATCGCTGACTCAAGCAATTCCTAGTCCCGGCCTTGCTCTGTAGGCTGCAATTAAAGGCACGCGCCACTGTGCTGGGCGAATTCTTTGTTTTCACATCACAGCAACAATTCTCAAAATTTTATATTTTTTTTCATTAGCCTGTCCATCCCTTTCCCCCCTTTTTTGAATCATTGTGTTTCAGAAGTAACTTTTGATCACAGCATAAAACTGGATTCTGGGCTGGGCATGGTGGCACATGCCTGTAAGCGGCAGCCTAGGAAGCCATGGCGGGGATCAGGGATGGTGGTTTGAGTCCCACTTGAGGTAACATAGAGAGACCTAGTTCCAAAAAAATAGCTAGGCATGGTGGCACAAGCCTGTGATCCCAGTTACCTGGGAAGCTGAGGCTGGAGATTGCTTGAGTCCATGGTACCTCGGGCAACATGAGCCTACAGTTCTACGGGCAAAAATAGTGAGACCTAGTCTAAAGAAAAAAAAAAAAAACTGGATGATTCTGTTATATAAACCTACTTGAAGATCATCTTTCTCTATTTAGTAGGTCACTTATATTAATACTGAGGTTTCTTTTGGTAGTTAAGGATTTTTTGTATCTTTTTTTTTTTTTTTAATTGAGACTAGGTCTTGCTATTTTTGCCTGTGGATCTGCAGGCTCATGTTGCCCAGGGTACCGCAAACTCAAGCAATCCCCAGCCTCAGCTTCCCAGGTAACTAGGATTACAGGCATGCACCACCACGCCCAGCTATTTTTTGGGGACTAGGTCTCACTACGTGCCCCCAGTGGGACTCAAACCGTGATCGCTGACCCTGGCTGCGGCTTCCTAGGCTGCCGCCTACAGGCATGAGCCACCATGGCCGGCCCTAGTTAAGGATTTTTATTCTAGTTATTACCTTCTTATTTATATATTATATAGTTCTCCTCCTTTTCTGTCTTACTATTATTTTTTATAATTTATTTATATATATTTTCCATCATTGTAATCCCTGGGGTTCAACCCCCTTCTCCCCTCACTGGCGTCTCCAGCTCATCCTCTTCTCCCCGTTGTATACTTTCATTTGGTTATCCATATATTAGTGAAACCATTTGGTTTCTGTTTTTTACTTTCTGACTTGTTTCTGCTAATATGATTTCTTCTAGGTACATCCATGTTACCAGAAAATCATCAAATTTGTCGTTTTTAATGATGAGTAATAACCCATTGTGTGTATATATACCACATCTTTTCATCTATTTGTTTTGGGGGCATTTGGGTTGTTTCCATGTCCTTGCAATTATAAATAGTACTGCAATAAACATCCGAGCACAGGTGTCCTTTTGTACTTACAATGAGGTCTCCTTTGGGTAGATTCCCAAAAGAGCTATTGCTGGATCAAATGGCAGTTCCATTTTCATTAGTCTGAGGGTCCTCCATTCTGCCTTCCATGGTGGACCAGTTTACTTTCCCACCAGCACTTGCTGCTGCCTGTTTTTTTAAAATAGGCCTATTTTAAAAATAGGCCATTCTTGCTGGTTTGAGATAGTATCTCATTGTGGTTTTGATTTGCATTTCTCTGATTCCTAGTGAAGTTGAGCAGTTTCTCATGTGCCTGTTGGTCATTTGTATTTCTTCTTTGGAGAAGCATCTTTTTTAGTTCCTCCCCATTTTTTGATTGGGTTTCTTGTTTTATCTTTGCTATTGTGTGAGTTCCTTATGGATCTTTGTTATCAATCTCTTATCACTTTTGTGGAGTGCAAAAATTTCCTCCCACCCAGTTGGGTTTCTTTTTGTTTTTTCTGTTGTTTCTTTTGGTATACAGAAGCTTTTTAGTTTGATGTTACTTTTATCATCTGACCTTTCAGTGGTATCTTCTAATTCCCACTTACTACAACAGGCAGTGGTTTTACTTTGTTTCACCTATCTTTATGCCATATTCTCCCATTTTTAATTTTATTTTTTCCTACCTTTAAAGAACATGTGATATTCATTTGCTTTCCACCACACTTATTGCTTTGTTTTATTCCTAGTTTTAAAGTTAGCTATAGGAAATGTTCACTATTGGTTATTTTGCTGGTTTCCTCTGTTATCATTTAGTTGGAAAAACTGGTTCTCTTGCATATTATTCAAGATGGATACATGTAAAATATTCCAAGCTGAAATAGCTTCAACAGGTATAAAATCCTTGACACTTTCTTTCCCAGAGGTTCATGAAAATGCTGCTTCACTGTTGTCTTCCTTTGTATGTGGATCATGAGAAGCTGAGGACAAGTCTGATTTTCTAAACTGAGTGATTCGATTTTTTTGCCTGGAAGTTTTTGGCCTGGAAATAAGAGAATTTATTCCCTGTGTCTTAAAACCTAATAGCTTATTAGAATATATCTGAGAGGTCATTTTCTCATGTCAGTTTCCCAAGTCACACAAAATAAGCCTATTCTAAGTGTAGACTGAAATTTTATTCCGTTTCAGAATATTATCTTGTATTGAAATGTACTATTCCTATATTTTTTTGTCTTTGCTTGTCACTATTATTCATGTATTGGATCTTTTTTGTCTGCCTTCCATTTAAGCTACTTTCTCAAAGACCTTTTTAACTTCCTTATCTATTGGCTATTTGTCTACCTTCCTTCAGTGTTCCTAATTAAATTTTTAT
This sequence comes from Uropsilus gracilis, assembly GCA_004024945.1. NCBI lineage: Eukaryota > Metazoa > Chordata > Mammalia > Eulipotyphla > Talpidae > Uropsilus > Uropsilus gracilis. Next base: position 5,181 of record PVHY01004064.1, on the reverse strand, counting down.
TGAAATCTATTCCTTTATGGAACTTGTAATTTTTTCTTAATCTTAAAGATAATTGAATCTTTTCAATGTTTTGCTTGAGTCAATCAGCATTGCATTTCTTCCTTTTTTATCTCCTCTTAATTTTCTTAAAATTTTTAAATCTATGATTTTCTGACTTAAAAAATAACTTCTCTCCATCCATTTTCTTTAATATTCCTATTTCAGTGTGTTAGTTATGTTGCTTTAATCTATGAGTATTCTGAGTGGGACATATTTTAATGGGATCAAATATTATTATTAACATTTCTGTTTTCTTCCATTTGCTTATAGGAAGTCATTTTGTTTTTTTGGTTTCTTTTTTTTTAATTTCTGGATATTTTGTGGCAGGATTCCTAAATGAAGAGTGTTTCAATAAGCTGATTTATTGAAATGTAGTTTATTTGTATTTATCTTATTGGCAATTGTAGTCATGGTGGTGAAGAAATTAATTGGTATAAATGTTTATCAGTCAGATATTTGTAGGGCTGAGGATAGCCTGGGTTGTATCATTTATCAGGTTCTGTGGTATATATACTCTCTGTGGCAAAATTCAAGCAAACACTGGTCTATTACTGAATTCAGACTGGAGAAGAGATACTGTCAATTTCTTGTGAGTCATTATGTCTCTTAAACATCTTATTTCTTTTTTAAAAAATGTTTTTAAATTTTAATTTATACATATATATTTCACATCAATCACTTCATTGAGGTCCCTGGGCGTCCCCCACCACCTCCCCTCCCTGGCCACTCCAGCTGGACCCCTCCTGCAGTTGTGTACTTTCATTTGGTTGTCCATATATTAGTGAAACCATTTGGTATCTGTTTTTTTCCTTCTGAATTGTTTCTGCCAGTATGATTTCTTCTAGGTACATCCATGTTACCAGAAAATCATCGAATTTGTCATTTTTTATTGATGCGTAATATTCCATTGTGTATGTATACCACATCTTTTTCATCCAGTCCTCTTTTTTGGGGCATTTGGGTTGTTTCCAAGTTCTTGCAATTATAAATAGTGCTCCAATAAACATCTCAGCACAGGTGTCCCTTTGTACCCACATTGAGATCTCCTTTGGGTAGATTCCCAGAAGAGTGATTGCTGGGTCTAATGGTAGTTCCATTTTCATTAGTTTGAGGGTCCTCCACACTGCTTTCCATAGTGGTTGGACTGATTTATAATCCCACCAGCAGTGTAAAAGTGTTCCTTTCTCTCCACATCCACGCCAGCACTTGTCGTTGTCTGTTTTTTGGATGTGGGCCATTCTTATTGGTGTAAGATGGTATCTCATTGTGGTTTTGATTTGCATTTTAAACAGCTTATTTCTTTTTTGTTTTAAAATAAGCATGTATTTAATAGCCCAATCTAATTTCTTTCTTGTCTTTCAAGAAGGAAACATCTAATTTCCTTCTTGTCTTTCAAGATGGGAACCTCTTCAAGGACACAACATCTCTAATTTTTCCACTAAAGCAACAATCTTCTATATGCTACCACTTCTGATGCTGCTCAATTTAAGCCCCTCTCACATATGGTGCTTTGAATTACTAAGGCCCAGACATTTGTTCAGTAGTTTAACACTTAGTGTTAGACTTTTCTGCAATGATTTTACCTATGTTTCAAAAATCTTTCACTTCCTCCTGTTTCTTTGTGCATTTTTAAAGTCTCCCTCTGTCTAATCTTACACTATTGTGATAAAACAGGACAAACTCAGGAAACTGGGTTATCCCAGTTGGTGGATCCTCAGTCTCCTTTTCTGTAAACTTACACTATTGTGATGAAACAGGACAAACCCAGGAAACTGGGTTATCCCAATTCGTGGATCCTCACTAGTGAGCTTATCACTGTAGGACATGACCCAAGTCTGAAACAATAACAGAATTTACTTAGACAGAGAGAGAGAGAGAGAGAGACAGACAGACAGAGAGAGCATATCCATGGTTGGCACATGACTAGATGCCATCCATCCTTCTATAATCAGGTCAAAAGAGGCAGACGGTATCAATCAACAAGCCACAGGGAAAAAACCTTTTAAAATGCAGCTTCTGCCAGTCATATTCCCTTAGGTCTGTCCACCTGTGTGGAGCAGTTGCCAGACAAATGAAGTTTAACAAGAAGTTTTATTAGCAAGGGAATTCAACAGGGAAAATGAAAAGCCCTTAATGCCACAAATGGCCAGTTATTTCACCCCAAGTACTGTTTAGCCCAAAAGTTCCAAACACATGTCCAAGATGGTACCCCTCCAAACCTGTAAGCACCCTGCAATGTCTAGTCCTTCTCTGGCATCTTCTCTTTACTTCTTCTCTCTCCAGTGTTCCATGCTGCTCCACTTCTCCAAGGCTCTTTAAATTTCTTCCACAATTGCAGATGCACAAATCATCTTTTCAAATCCCTGACCATCCTGAGATACCAGCTGACTGTGCCACCTTGCTGTGGTGCCACACTTTCCACATTGCCTACTCTTCTGCAACCCACCATGGTTCCTTGCCATCTCCAGCTCACTCTTCCAGGAGGCTTACCCTGGCCAGGCCACATGGGCCTGTTCTCTCAGCCATTCTCATCTCTCTTCCTCTTCTTTTTTTCCTTTTCTCTTTTCCCCCTTTTTATCTCCACCCTCTCTTCCCACCTCTCATTTTCTCTCACTCAGGGTCTTTCTCTCAGACTCTGCCTACCAGGGTACTCTGGCACCAACACAATTTTTAACTGCATCACTTACAACTTTGTATCACTACCACAGATAGCTCCACTGAGCAGAAACTCAGTTCCAAACTGAAGCATACATGGCAAGTGGATTACTTCTCCTCAGATATCCTTCTTCACCAGCGGTTCAGCTGGCTCAGCTGGTTCAGTTCAACCCCTATTTCCCATCAGCCCCTACTAAAGGATTACAATTTAAAAATCCCCCCCCCTTCCACATTGAGTTAGTATCAACTGGTGGAGTCTAGAAAGTTCCACCTTCTACTGTGGAGTTGGCTGTGAACTCCATCCACTGGCTTAAAAGGTTGCTCCTACCTGTTCCTCTTACAGTGAGACCCTACTGGAATTCTGTGATTATTTCAGTTTAAAGTTAATTTGAAAGTCTTGTTATTCCACCAAGCTCAGCTATATCTGTGCTCTTTGGTTATTTTATTTGGAAAGTAGATGTAAAAGAGACAGAGATATAGAGACAGATATAGAGACAGAGATGATACAGGGAGAAATTTGAATTCAAAGAGCCACTGTTACCTTCCAGCAATGAAGACCCTTCTGTCTTGGATTTTTATTATTATTGTATTTAATGACAGTTTCAATGTCTACTAATAAGATATGAATTTTGCACTTTAATCCACCTCAGATGAGATCTAGTTTCTTATTCTAAGTTTGTGTAAATAACACATTGTTTTAATATATAATCTGATTAATCTGATAAGTGATAAATGTAATCTCTACAATTATGGGACAGAGGGCCTAGTGAATTGACCCAATCAAAACTTCATGTCAAATCTCATCCATCTGTTCCTGCCAGGCTGATCTCAATGAACACCAATTAGGAAGAAATTCGTGGTCTTTGGTGGTAGTAGGAGAATGAAGGAGAGGGAATTATGACAAAATAATAATGACTCAAAGTTTTTAATTTTGGTATACAATAAAATAGTGCAATTCCTCAATTAAAAGTTAATCAAATTTCATATGGCTCCCAGTATTCACAAACACATTTAATGTAATTTTCTATTTAATCTCATCCTAACATATTCTGTATGTGAAGATTTATCCATATATGTATTTAGAACTAAACCTAGCACCATTACATGAGTAAAACTTGATTTTCAATTTAATTTTTATTTTACATTGTTCAGTTTTGTTTTTTTTTACTCCAACATAGGCATAAAATCAGCAATTCCACAATGTCCATATGCTCACATACTAGTTCATTCATTCAATCAGTAAGTCAATAAGTATAATTTAAACACAAAATCTACAGACTGTTTTAAGGATTATGGGAAGAGGAAGGCAATCTGACATAGACTTTGCCTTGAGGTAACTGGGATCTCAATTACCTGCTGCTTTACTGCCTCCAATTTTAATTCTGAACATCAAATATGCCATACAATGCTCAAGATATGGAATGAAAGGTTGAAAATCAAACTTATTTTCTACATCTAGACTGTTTGTCTTTGCCTTTAGATTATTTTTATGCAGACACTGAAGCAACACACAATTTTTATGAGTTGATCATTGGGATAGTAAAACATTCAAATGTGATTTCATTTTCACTTTCATTTCTGTTTTGATGTATTTTAGATACAACCACGATCGTATTGATGTGGAGAAAATTTGTTTTCTAACTTACAATGGAATATCTTTCACTGAGTCATAAACATTGACAAGGTTTTAAAATTAAACTTAAAGCATGTGTTTTGACAGGAAGAACTAAATATTTCTGCAGAAGATCTTGGTGATCTTAGTCCAATATTACCTTCTGGTAGAGGAAAACAGTAGACTTCAAACTAATTGGAACTAGGTTACATTGGTTTGGTGAGATAAAATTCCAGATGAAAATTCTGAAACTAAAAGAAGTTAACACAAATCTGATGACCATCCAAGGCATTTTTAAAATGTGTGTATACATGTAAATACAACCTTTGAATCCTCAGCGGCGTGATCTTTGCAAGATTCTCTTGGACAGCATGAATTAGGCCATTCTTGGTAAGCAGACTTGGTAAGCAGAATTTTTCTTTATTCTTGATATATTTACCAACATACCTCTTAATTATGCATGTCACTGCAGACTCTTACTATGTGACTATAGCTTCCTTTGCTGACTAGGGAAGGAGACCCTGTTTGATTTCCTAACTTCATTTAAGTGGTAATACTTCACTATCCCTCATCTTAAATGTATGCCTATAAGCTTCTTTGCTTGAGTTGTATATAAAGTTTTATAAGAAGCAAGATGATAGGCCGGGCACAGTGGCTCTTGCCTATAAGCTTCAGCCTATGAAGTGGCCAGGGCTAGGGATCATGGTTCGAGTCCCGCCTGGGCTGGGACAGGTAGCAAGACCTAGTTCCAAAAAAACAGTTGGGTGTGGTGGCGCGCACCTGTGATCCCAGCTACCTGGGAAGCTGAGGCTGGGGAGTCTGTGGTACCCCGGGCAACGAGAGCCTGCAGTTCCATGGGCAAAAATAGTGAGACC
>PVHY01004063.1:0-98842 GCA_004024945.1 Uropsilus gracilis | reverse complement strand
CTTCTCTTAATTCATTGAGAGCTTCTCTTCTTTTGCTTTCCCTTTGTTCCCCCTCTTCCTTGGCCTCTTTGAGTGCTTTTATCACGTTGATTCTGAATTATTTGTCTGACATATGGAGCATTTCTTCGATGTCATCCATGTTGGTTTTTTCAAATTGTTTATCCTTAGGTGGTGAGTTATTTTTCTTAGGGCTTGCTTGAGTGTTTGTGTTCTTCCTTTTTCCTGTGTTTTCCTTTCGTATCTGCTCTACGTATTGGGTGACTACCGCTCTAGTAGTAGGCATGTTGAAGCCTATATAGTTGTATTTAACGCTGCTTATGTGCTTTTTGTAGTGAATGTCCTTATTTTCTGAGTTTGGGCTTTGGGGTCAGCTCCAGATGCACTCCTTCCCCACCCCCTTTAGCAACTCAGTCCGAGCTACAGTTAGGCTGAATAGCCAGGTTCCACAGAGATGCAAATGGCTGATCTGCCTGCCTCTGGCTGTTTCCCTGATGACCGGGAGACGCCACAGGCTCTAGGTAGGAAGCCTACCTGTTCTGCGTGGTCTCCTCCCCCAGGTGCTGGTGTGCTAGCTGTTCCTCTCAGCCGGGTTGGAGTCACCTTTGCAGGTGACTCTTTTGTCCCTGAGAGCCTCAGTCCACTCTCGGGACTTTGGGGTCGGCGTGGTTACGCTCCAGGTGCGCTCCTTCCCCACCCCCTTTAGCAACTCTGATAATTTGTTCTCCTATGAGGTTCATTTATGAGTTCTCTGGAGCCCTAGTCTCCAAGAATCTAACACTTGCTCTTTCTTTGCTAAGACAACACTTTTCTGCTTCTGTCTTAGCTTTTAAGAACCTCATAGCACCATCAGCTTCTTTCTTCCAAAGTCTACTTGCTCCTCCTTTTAATCTGCTTAGATAAGACTACTTCTATAAGAAAAATAAGAAAAACCCATACACTCTACCCAAACTCCATTAAATACAATTATTTTCTAAATGCTAGCACCTTCTGTGGGCTAATGCTTAGAATAGCACTAGATCTTTTAAGCCAGACTTCCACTTTATATATTTCTGATACAGAAAGCATACCACAAGCCACTATGTCTTGTCACAAATGCATTAAGTTCTACTGATTGCTGTTGGCTAAGGATTTATCATTGCTCGTTAATTATCCATAAAAGTTTGGCTTATCAACCTTTAGTCAGACTTTTTTTCTCCATATAGGAACTTAACTCTGGTTTGCCCCCAAGCCTAATCAAGCACTGAGACACTAAGGTAATTCTGAGAATACTGATAGTTTAAAGAAATATTTCCCTTAAACTTCCAGAATCGTGCACTTTCCTCATACCCATCACTTACCTGCTGCCCAAAAAGTTTCTTCTAGTCCTGTTTGCTCCCCACTATAAAAGAAAATTATTGTCTATTTATGGACTCTTGTAGATCCTGAGGTGTGATATTTTCCCTATTTCAATAGCTTCCAACTTAAATATCACCTTAAGTTTGATTTTTTTTAATCTGACTTTGAATGTGTCTTGAATAGAAGCAAAGAAAAAAATGCTCCTACTTACTCATCTCATGTAGAAGAAGGGAGGAAAAAATCCTAAAGTTTTACAATAGCTCTAACCACTTCTCAAAACAAACAAACAAAAAAAAAGCAAAAAAAAAATTCAGTTATACTCTGAATATGAATGAAAGGCTAAGTTTTCTAATGCCAATTTGTAAACTATGACTATGGTTTACCATCACCTTTCGAGTATGGTATTTAATGGCTCTTGTTTCATTTAAAATCCTGTTAGAATTATAAATAGATTTTCCAGAGAGGGAAAACTTTCCTGTAACATTTAGGATTGGAGGCCTACAAATTAAACAATAATAAATTGTGAGGCAGTAACTCAGGAAATCTATGGGTAGAGTATATGGAAAATATAAGAAGATAAAATGGAAAATAATTTTTATTTCAACAAGGTTTGTTTTATGCAAACTCATCTTGGTGTTTATTCCCTGTCTTCTATGATAAGAGTAGCTCTTCTCTTCTTGATGGGAGAAATGTATGCCTTACTTTTTAGGCAGATATGAGAAAGGCAAAGAACTCTTTCTGCATCTATTGATTCACAATTACCTTCAGCTCTCATGAAAGAGTGGCATGTTTGAGCATAGTATAGTCTGATTCTAACACATTCAATGTACAATTTGTATAGGAGTTACTCAAAAAGGTATCTCAAATACAGAGTGTAACACTACATTTCAAAGAAGGATTTGACATGCAATTTTGGCTAAATGATTTGTAACCAAGTTAAGATTTTGCAGCTATGAGTTTAACAGTCATAGGATAGTATATAGGGGCAAGCTAAGAATTAGTTTATTATTTAAAAAGACAAAGATTTTCAGTTAAACTTATCTTTATTATTTTTAAGTATAAGAACATAAGTTTTCTGATCATGTTGGAGAGTGCAGAATATTATATTATAGGGAAAACACATTCAGCTAGTTCAAGTACATTCACTGGGTAACATCCTTTTCAAGGCTAAACTATCTCCCTGGCCTAGGAAAAGGGCCATTCACATAGGACCCTGAGCACTAGGATGAGTAGTCTGCATTTTATTCAGAATGGAATAGTAGATGTTGCATAGCTTCCAAGAGGGAAGCCTTATAATCTGACATACACTTTTAAAAGTTCCCTCTGGACTCTTAGGTGGGGAAAGGAAGATAGACAAAAGTGGTAGTTAAGAATCCATCTAGATAAAAAATAATGGCTACTCAGACACAGTTTGTGCTAGAAAAAAATCTGAGCATGAACCCCTCAGGGTCCAGGACACAAGGCACATAAAGGTTTGATGTGCGTTTTCCACCTAAATCTGTCAAAGTGCATCTTCAATTAGGGTGGTTGTTTACTACTTTTCTCTTACCTTCCATGTTTCATGCCTTCACAGGGCACATCCTTACCAGTCGTCTCCACAGTTAGAAGTTCGTCATTCCCTCCCTAGTTAGAATCAACTTGGTCTCTCTTCTCTCACCAGTCACATTAATCTTGAAATTTAGAGCCCATCAACTTTGGATACAATGGCAACAAAACTTAGGAGAAATCAAGCTAATAATTCCATAGCTTAGTAGTTACTGCACTTACTTGGTTTCACCTCTCCCTGGATTCAAATTCTAGACCCACTGCTTATTCATCTGATCTTGGGCAAGTTGCTGAAATTTGCTCTTCCTCAATTTCTTTTCATGTGAAACAGAAATACTAATCTGTATTTTATCTCACATGATTGTTACAAAGACTAGCTAATGTAATATTAATGAGGTGCTTAGGACTATACACTTATTAAATACTACTTTAATCTTGTTATTCTCTTCATTACCTACCTTAGAGAGCTGTATGAGGAATGGGCAAAAAATGCCTAACAGCACTTTGTGGGGGGCTTATACAAATATAGTAACTGCCCAGTTAATGCTCAGCTATTAATACTTGTGCAAATATGACACCAAACTCAGTAATGTTCCACTGTTTATTTTTTGCCTCTCTACTTCTAATTTTTTTTTCAACCCCAATGAAGTCACCTATGTCTATGTGTGTGTGTGAGATGAGTATTTTTAACCTCAGGGCCAAGAGAGAATATATTGGAAAAGAAACAGAAGCCATTGGCTCATTTCCCAGTTTTCCTGTTTCTATTAAAAAAGTAAAAGCATTTTCATAAGAACTAGGTACCTCATTTTTGAGACTATAGCTGAGGCAAATTAGATGAATAGTTTCTTTAATTTTGGCACTCTTACATGAAATGAAAGCAGTCTTGGAAAATGTGCTTTTGTCTGGGTTAATGTGTAAATGAGAACATGGGACTTAACTACATTTTTCACATCAGCAACTCTTTTACCTATTTCTTTCAGGTTTGCCTTCTATATAAATTAGAAAAAATACCTTTTAGTAATCTGTGATATAAGAATTTAATAATGTTCTCAGGGAAGTGGGACTATGCTGCTGGAAGATGAAAAAGAAACCAAAGAGACCAAGGTTAGGGATTTGGAGATGAAGTGTCTAAGTAAGAAAGGACTGTGAAAAATAGAGCAGCATAAGAACGCACTGCTCACAGGTTGTTCTGTTTTGATATCTGGCTACATGTATGTAATTATGTTTTTATCATCTCTTTACTTTTGTTACTGACATTCCTGACTTCTGTAGCTTCTGCATGGCTCTGAAAGAATCTCTCCAATTATTTGAGCTATCTAAAGATATTTAAAAATTATTTGGCAGTAAGACTATGTTACATGATGGCTAACAAGTGCTGAGTCATGTCACTAGCAGAAATGCTGTTGCTATCCCTCAGAAGCACTAAGTAGTTCAGATGGATTTTTTTTTCCCTTCCTGTTTGTTTCTACCAGTTTGTTAAAAGAAACTTGCCATTTGATGGTCAGACTGAAGTATATGTCACAACATTTATTTGGCTCTGAGAAAAATTATAAACCCCACCTCCTCACATTCTCATATGCTTGATGTTCCATATCACACTATAGTTTGATAGGTAATCTACTTGTCTGAGGGCAGGCTCATTCCTCTGAATTGTCTAACGATGGCTTTGCAAAATCACAAGATGGTCAAGTGGAAGGCTGGAAAGTAACCTAAGGAATACAAGCATATAAAACAAGGTTATTTTTTCAAAAGCAATCTTTACTCCAGGTGATTATGTGGACTATCTGACTAGTAGGAGAATTAATGTTTATTCACCTATGTAATGTGTATCAGATATTTTACATAGTTATTTTATTCATTCTTTGTCACAATATTGCAAAGTATTCTTAGCTCTTTTTTATAGCTAGAAAAGCTGAGGTTCAAAGAACTGAAATAATTAGCCCACAAGGATGCTCTATGTTAGTGTATTTATAAAGTTAAATACACATGGCAAATTTGAATCTAAGCTGTTTAAGATTATCCCACATCCCCAACTCTCTGTCTACGTATGACCAGCCAAGTGAGTCCTGGTGCCCCAAGATGTGCCACAGGGAGCTATAACAGATGTTTTTCAGGTAGTATTACTCAGACTAGTGGAATGTATCACAGAGAAAATGACATCACAGATGCTTGTGTGTGTCACACACTGGTTATTTAAAGGTTTGTAACAGAATCTGGCTGCAACAGGACTTCAGATGCATATGGAAAGCAAATCTAACTTTGGCAGAGCCCCAGAACTGCCTGTCAGTTAAGAATGAAGGTGTTCTCCCACGGGACCCTGATAAGGAACTCTGACCCATCTTAGAAACCGTTCTTGGTTGCTCCTCCTAATCCAATCGGTGGCTAGACCCTTCCAAGTCTGGTGACCCCAGTCAATCCCAGTCAATAAAACATTACTCTTTCACCAATCCTCCCTTCCCCCCACCACTTGTGTGTGTGTATGTGCAAATCTCTTTAAAGAGTTCTTTCCTTCTTACTAGATTTTCTCCAAAGAAGTTGAGCATTCTCTATAGCCATAGATATATGTAGGGACACTCAGTCACATTGACTGATGGACATTTCTGGCACTTACCCCTGGCATTCAAGACCAGACATGCTAAATATGCCCTTAGGTACAGAACAGTCTGAAAAAACACAAACTCTCCTTCCCAGAGACAAAGAAGTCCCCTTGGGAAATCATTTTCTTTCTACTCCTTTCTCAATGTCTGCTCTTGGCTTCCACATAAGAGTACATTCCAGTAAATGACTTAGAGAAAAAGGGGGAAATAGAGAAACATATCATACCAAGTAGAAAATCTACTATTCTGGTTTCTGACCTCTGTTGACCCAGGTTCTTCTTCTAGTTTCTTGGCTAACTGAGAATTCTGCTGAATACTCTTTATTGGTATTTCTCAGAAGGCCACTACTTGAAAATTTCAGCCCTTGGTTTGAATTGTATTGCCAAAAAAAAAAAGTAGTTGTTGTACTACATATTGCTGAGTCATCCAAAAGTATTTTTCCTTTTTTCCAACATGGAAAACATTTGTTCTGCCAAAGTCATGCCTATCCACAGCATGGGAGCTGACAGTATGCCATTTGCTTCTAACAGAGGAAGAATTGACCCTTATAAATTACATTCTATAATAATGGCTTTGCTCAGAGAAATCTGGCATTACTTCAAATCTTTCTCTCTCCAGATTCACATGAGCTATATGAGGGGACAGGGAAGGATGAAGGGCAATCAGGAATGACTTCTCTCAGCTTTTAACCTGAGCACCTAGGTGGATACAATGCTGCTTATTAAGACGTAGAAAATTGCCTGGGGGGGGGGAAGGGGGGAACTGGAAAGTTAGGAGGTTTGCTTTGGTCTAGTTAAGTTTGTGATGCCTTTAGGACATCCAGATGTCAAGATGCAGTTGTGGGCATGAGTTAAAAATTCAGGGAGTGGCCAGGTTTAGACATGTTCATTTAGGGGATGCACTTAGTTTTTAGTTGAGGGACTGGTCAAGGTAATCTATAGAGAGTATGAATATAAATACAGAAGCCAGCATTTCAGAAAAGAATAGCATCAATGTTTGTAAGTGCTGAAATGGAATCATTAATACCTTCAGTCTAATAGATGAAAAGTCTGGTTACAATGCTACAAATAATGACTGATATGTTAATTCTACTTATCCATTGTTTTCACCAAACACAAAATAGAAAACAGGATGTGTATGGTGTTGAGATTATGCAATTTTAATTTCTTCATTGGCCTTTTCTATATTGCTCACATTCTTGATATAAACATGGGAAATTTTATAATGAGAAAACATGATAAATATTTCGAATAGTAATAGCCTGTATAGTGTGCACAGTGCCTGTCAACAAGTGATCATCAATCCAAGCATATCCTGCTGCATTACAATGCAAATACACAGTTCAAGGGTAGATATTTCTCCTGTAATATTCAAAGCATCATGCCTATAAATGTTTCAGTGTTAAAAATCTAGACTAATGATGTCTAGATAAAGTGATAAGATCAAAATATCAGCATAGTACTTTGGACATAATAGAAGTATATTTATTGACTAAATAAAAAGTCACAGCTAAAAGTTCCCCTATATGAGATGAGTTAGCTTAAGAAGTAGTTTACAAGCATATTCCTTACATGTCTGTATGTTTTCCAATTCTCTGAAAGCAGAGGGATTGCAAAAATGCAATCAGGGAAATAACTCACATTCCAAAGGGAAAAATAACAACAAAATACCCAAGCAAAACCATCAAACCACATCCTGGTAAAAACCTTTAATGTGCGGCTGGGGCGTCATCTGGTCCCCATCATTACCAGCTGTGACTTGTACACCCGGGGAAAGGCCAGACTTCAGCAATAGGAACTAAAATGAAACACCCATGACTAGGCTTTGAAGTTGAAAGTGTTTAGCAGCATTTGTAACTAATGTGGCAGCTAGAGAATTAAAAGAAGGAGTAGACAAGGGTCAGTGTTAAGAGAGTCACTAAGTCCTATTTATAAAAATATGAGGAATCTTTTCAAATCCATAAAGACAAGCAACTTCCAGGTCTGTCAGTCTGTAAACATGAATTAAAAGCCCACTATGAGCCAAGTATGTGTGGGTTCTTGGGGAGTTGGGACAACCAAATTGAAGTACTTTAGATCAAACAGAGGAGAAATAACCAAATACTTGAAATGTTATCAGCAAATTTAATCCTAATACTATATTATCACAGTTGTAGGAGTGGCTTCTATGGCTCATTTTACAGAACTACAGTTACTAAGAATGTGAACGTGTGATCAAATAAGTTAATCAAGATAAGCTTCTTATAGCAGACATGCTGAGAGTCTCCCAGAGAGGTATAATAAAAACAATATTCCCTTTTGTTCTTTATTCATTAAACTCTTTTACCAGATCATCACAAAGACTTGTGTTCCAAAAAACACAGTTACTAAATCCTCAGTAGTAGGTATTAGGGTCATGTAGAATTAATCAAAAAGAAATTTGTGAACATTGGAGCAGAGTTTCTAAAAAGAAAGGTAAATAACTTGATGGAGAATGGAGAGAAAGACATATTGGCTGGAAAGTCATACAATGAATGGCTCAGAAATTAATTTTGCTTGTCAAGGGTAAGCACAATCTACATTCATGAAAAAAACATGGATTGCAAAAAATTTGGTTGAGTGGGTTAAGACTATCATAGAAGTCCAAGGAAGTCAGGTAACTGAAAAAGTCATTTAATGCTTTAAATTATATTATGAGGTCAATGAGAAGAGAGTGGGTGAACCTTGAATAACTTACTAATTTTATAGAAAACATGTAGCATAATAGAATCCCTAAGTTGTTTTTTTTATTATTGTTCTGAATAATTCAAAAATTGCCACAAAGTTTTCATGACCTGAAACTTTTCAAAGCTTACATATAAATATATATGTATATGTATATATATTTAATTTGTTTTTATTAATTTATCCCTTCTATAAATTTTACTTGTCCCTTCTAAGGCTGTGTGTTTCATAAGACAAATTATCAGTACTATTTGATACATTTGTTCCTACTAGAATACAGAATTATCAACCTTATGGCAGAAATCCTGACAATTATAATCCTATCCTCACAAGACATCATCAAAATGCTGATTCATACTGACTAAATACACTGCATATTAATTGTTCATTTCAGAGTTGGGGTGTTCATTATATATTGCTCTTTCCAAGGGAGGGAAAGATAAGGAGATATTGATGCTTCCAGGGCATTCATTAAAATTCACAATGTGGCAAAAAATAAGTTCCTGCTGTTCTTAAAATGAGTTATGTAGAACAAACTTATGAAAATTACAGTGGCTCTGAGGCTTCACTATTTGATGTCAAAAGTATATTTTTAATCGCCTTTCATTCGTGTATTTGGTAACTCAAAACACTGTAAACCTCCTCTCAGTAGTATGGTATGTTTTGTTAATTGCTGTGGCAAAAAAAGAGAACCTGACATAGAAACTCATTTTGGACTTGAGCTCCAGTCATCGACAGCATCTCAGTTATATCTGAGGAAGTTCTTACAGGAAATCCAACCATGCGTTAGCCTAGTGAATAGCGTTTTGTGCAGCATCTAGCTAGTCAGAAGTACTTAACTGGGAGCTGGTCAGAAGAATGTAAATGGTAATGATTACAGTTAGAAAACAGATGGAGAGAGAACAAGGATAATGGTGATTCTATAGATGCTACAACTTTTTAGTTAACTAGATGAACAGGACTTTCCAAATTTCCTCAGTTTGACACAAAAAGCCCCAGTGAAAGAACTGAAGTCACATTCCATTATGGAGCTTATGCATATTTGAGTATAGCAATACTATTGATAATTTGATGGCCCAAAATGTTTTTTGGATGTAGACTAATAAGTCTACTTGTAGGAAATTTATTTTAAAGAAAGAGGTGAAGATGTGCTGATCCCACATCTGATCCCACATAAAGGTGAAGATGTGCTGATCCCACATAAAGGATTAGTCATAAGAATGGAGAATGGATTCTGGGTTGTCATAATAAAAACTATTCATAACTATCCCTACCCCAGGTTCCTGGACACATGTACAAGCAAAGAGAAGGAAAGGAATTGCAATGTTAATTAACAAAATCACTTCTATTAAATTGCATAACCCAACCATTGTGATCCTTACCCTATTAGGTAAATATAAAATAATCTATCTTCTGTCTATCCTCATCCCCCTTTACAAGCCCCCACAGAGTTGATATGATAGAAATTTCAATTTGTCTTGGTGAATCAGTCCACTTACTAAGCAGAGACATAAGAGGGACTAAAATGGCCAATGAAGGAGTATGGAATAGGGGGAACCCAAGACCAGGAAAGTAGATGAAGATCCATATCAGAGAGAACCATACATGGAAAAACAATGGGAGAGCCAAACTGCAGTGTTGCTGGGAGCACACAGTGTAAAGCTGCTGATGAGCACATTCAAGGCACCCCATAAAAAGCCCCAGAAATACAAGTGGGTGTCTTACCAGAAAGGTTAAAAATCCTTTGAGTTAGAAAGGCCAGGAAAACTAGAAGGGTTTGAGTGTTTGCTATTATTGTGACCTCATATATTACAGTTGATGAGTTCTGGGAGAAATGCATGATTTCTGTGAATCTGGAGAGAGGTTCTATTCCCATTTTCTTAAAAAGTGTAGATACCTATAAACTGCCATTTTAGCAGAATAAAATTGAGAACTTAAAATAAGTGATGAAAAACACCAAGTTTCTTTTTGGCCTTCATTTTTCAAACATCAGAGCAAAGCATGTAGTAGCAGGGTTAATCAAGCTAGGCAAGAAAGGGAAATGGAGGAAAAAAGAAGTAGAGGAAGAAAGAGGCAGTTTTGGGGGCAATGAGCATCTGCCATATATTAGGTTCTTGGTTGAATTTCTTTCATGCCCATTGTTTAATTTGATTCTCAAAGAAATAAAGTAAAACACACACACACAAAAAAACTGAATCAAGTATTATCACCATTTTAGAACGAATTGCTGAATTTCTGAGAGATGATGAAGTATCTTGACCAAGACCATAAAGCTTTTAAAGGTTAGTATAAAGACTTGAGCCAAGGTTTGGATGAAGGTCTATATGACCTTGCCTAAACCTCCAAGTATGAGCATACCAACTTTCTGTGGAGCAGACAAAAAGCTCCTTTTTCTATTTCCTTTCGAATTATGATTGCCAGTTAGACATACCACATTCACTTTCTAACATATCCTAAAGGAAAAATTGACAGTGGCAGTGAGAGTGACCTCTTACCTGTTTTCTATCTTGTATTGTGTTGCTTTATAGCTTGTGGGGCCCAGAGAAGTCATCTATTTTACCTATTTTAACTAATATACCTCAAAGAAAATTTAGTGACTCCAGAGAAGTAGGAGATTGATAAGAATGTTAATAATGTAAGTGAACACAGATCTGAGCTCTCTGTAAGTTAGAAAGCCAGAGAATACAATAATTACAAATAGATCTTTATTCAATCTATTCAATGTCAAGCAAAAAAAAAATTTCTAAGGCAATTTGAGGTATGATTTTAGATCAAACACTGTAAATATTGTCATAGTATATGTCATATATTTGCATATACTTGTTTTTCCAGTAATGCATATTACTATATACATACATATATCTACATAGAAGCTAATCACTGAGTCTCTACACTTCAAATTTTAAATAATTTCAAAAATAATAAAATAAGTATGACATTTATTGTAGGCTACCCATCCCTATCACCAAGTGTTGGAAAGGCACCCTGTTAGTGATGTCAATTGCAGTGTAAGCATGCAGCTCACCAATCTGCATAGGTTCTTTATTAGTTTTAGTAGTAACACAGACATACCACACAAGGCAGGGCCAGAAATCTTATGTTTCTTCTTTGGACTGTTTCTCTGGCATTTTATCATGCTCTCTTGTTTGTGTTCTATCTCATGCTCTCCTTTCCCCAGGATAATGCGACCCTTTTATCCTTTTCTCCCAGACCCAGGTGTGTCCACTCACATATGTCCATACTCGGTGGGCTCTGGCATATACACAATCACAAAGAGGGTGAAATACCCTAGGTATTGGTTACACAGGCTAATAGAGGGAAAAGCCTGACCAACTCACTTACCCTATATCTATTCATTCAGTGGTATAGTTCTGTAGTTGATGAGCAAATAAATGTGTCCTTTTAAGATTCTACTTCAAAAAAAATCAAAGAGTATATTATCAAAAATTTCTGCTAGGTGCCTATAGACTATCAGAGCCTAGTACATTGTGATATATATTACAAGTTTATTAAAAGCATATTATTTGTGTAAGTAGAAGAATAAATAGTAGGCATGAGATAAATTTCACTGAGTAAGTAAAGTTTGGAGAACAGAAAAAAAGGGAGAGAAATCTAATTTTAATAAAAGGTTCACATCTCCAGAGGGTAAGCATTTATCACTTTTAATCTTAGCTTATGTTCTCATTCTCAAAGTGACCTGTTTAAATAATAATTTTTAAGTTTGCATTAATTATATAGAAAAATTTCTAGACATTCAGCTTGTCCATCTCATCATATTCCTCTAGCCTTTTCTCTTCTTTTTGCTGTTGATACATATTAAAAAACAAGCAGAATAAAATTAAAAAAAAACTGTTTTGTTATCATGAAGATTCCAGTAATTGCATACAATAAGCTTTCTAGGCTATAAGAAATTTATCATGACTTTCATTTCTCTCTCTATCCATAGGTATTTCTTTCCCTGTTGATAAACTACCACAGTTTTACAAAATCCAAAATTAAAAACTTATTTGGGAGTCAACCTCTTAGAAAATGTTACCCCTTTCATTCTGAAAAATTGTAAAAGGAATCAATATGATATGTGCAACATTTGTTCCCTCCTTATGCAACACTGTATCAAAATTACTTCAGATTTTCCAAGTCTCTTCATTCCCCTACAGAAGATTAGAAAGAGCTTAATTAGAGGTTTGAGCAGAGTTTCAGCCCTTTGATCGAAGATTGTCTCTCCTTCACCTAAGAAAGACAATAATTGTAAAAGTAGGAAGCCTCACATTGCCTACCCAGACAGGTGAACACCAAATTGACAACCTTGTGGGCACAGTCACATCAGACTCCCTTTCAAAGGCACTTTCTTAGCCCCTCTCCATTAATATTTGGGATTACTGGACAGATTTTACTTTCTTAAAAGGTTGACACACCCCACTCACAGTCTGATTATCACTTATAATTACTGAAACTTATGTTCATGTAGATAGTGGCTTGTGGTTATTCATATTTTAATATTGTATAGTTGCCAACTGCATTGAGTAGCAAAATTCATTGAGTTGACTTGTTTTAATTCACATGAACTTGCAGTAGAATCAAAAGCACCACAGGGGCACTTTTGAAGCAGTGTTTGCTCTTCACATACTTGAGTCTAAAATCTTCAGGGCAACAACACCATGTGTTTCTATGAACACACAGGAAAAAAACTCTGAAACTGAGCCAAGGTCTGACTTATTTTCCCATAGTATATTTTGAGTAATTTCTTGTCTTGTTCTACATACATAATAGTTAAATAAAAAGAAAAGAGTATGAACAAATATAAAGGAAGAGTGTAACAGAAAAATTTTGGAGCTACAACTACAAGTTGAGGAAATGGCAAGAGTCCAATAAGCTTCTTCAAAGAGTTACAGACAAGTTTAGTCAGGGGATCCACATGAATTAACTTTAAATACCTGTCAAGCCATGGAATACTGAAACCCCACCCTCAGAAATGTTCACTTAATAAAAGCAATGCACCTTACTCCTCAACTTCCCCCACATTCCAGACTCCATGTGAAAATAGAAGGGGAAGATAAAAACCGCTGGTGTAGAAAAAGCAGTCCAATACACCACCCTTCCTCTGTCTGCCTGCAACAATGGCAGACTAAAGAAAGAAGCTTCAACCTAAAGCCAAGTTGGGAGTTTTGATAATTGCATGATCATTATAGTTACTTTCTTGAGTGTTTTATATCTGGTCACCAAGAGTTACCAGAAGAGTCAAGGGAAGACCAAAGTTTTATCCAGAGGTTGAGTTGCCTCATGAAGAAAAATCAGAGTCAACAGGAGGCAGAAATAAAATTGTCTAAGTAGCTTATAACCTTAGCAACTTACAATATATGCAACCCTCAACTCCACTACCCCAGGTTTCTTCAGGTGTCACTCCTTGCACTGAGATGCCAGTCCTGTGTTGTCCCCAAACTGCAAGTTAAACCATGAGTCCAAAGCTGACAGGACATCACTTTAATTTTAAGAAGCACTCTGTGAGAGATGCAAGCAGTGAGAAAGAGGCAATGTGTCAGAACTTGAGGAGTAGGGTGCTGGGTATACATTTTAGGAGCAATATGTTCTCCAAGACATAAAGGAGAAAGTGTGGTCTGCATGTTTGTTGGAATTTAAAATGTACTGACCAAGAATCATGGTAAGTGGGGTTAAGGCAGGAATTCCAGGAGAAAGGGAAAAGACAATTAGTGTTATTAATTTGTTTTAAGGACTTTCACTACCAAAAGTCCCCATATTACTACCACCTTCCAACACCCCTCAGCACATCACCCAAACCTCTATCCTGACACTACCCAAAACATATTTATTAAGAAAGACAGAAATTAACTAGAGAAAAGAGTTCTTTCTTTAGTTCTCACCTGAGAACTTAAAATTTTATCTCAGTGTGGTTCTTTGCAGAGGAGAAAATGTACTGAAAAGTTTGCATCCTCAGATAAAAGGACAGGCAACTACAGACATGAAGTTAGACTCCTCTCAGAGAGAAGCCATACACAGTGATTTATGGGCAGAATTCCTAGGGTGGGGGAAAGGCAAGAGCTTCAGTGTTGTAGACCAAAGGAAACAATGCTTTATAATCTACAGAACAAATGATAAGTCAAATTACAGAAAACATAGAACTGCAGAGATAAAAGCAACTCCCTGGGGCCAGGAAATTGTGGCGCATTTATCCAGGAAGTTTAAAATGAGAAAGTTTCCCTGAGTACACTCCCTTTTTTTAATCTTTCTTTTTTCTGTCTTCATTTCTCATTTCCTATATCTTAGTGACATTTTTAATAAACTAGTCAGCATCATACATGAATGAATATACGTGTGTGTTTAAGTTCTTAAAAGTTGCGCTTTCCTCTAAATGGTGATATTCAATAATTCCCATCTGGAAAAAAAACACACACACACACACCTAATCCATAAAGCCTTAATTAATCAAAATACAGAGAGCATGACATAACAGAAATTTTAATGCTGTCGCTGAGTCATTTTGATTTCAACATTTGTTCCTGAAACAGAGTGAAAAGAGAAAGACTAACTTTAACACAGATACATCCATGCCTGCTTCTCTACAAAGCAGGTTGTAAGCCGTTCCTTAGCAATTGCCTTTAACTTGAAGTAGACACACCTATGCCTGCTTCTCTCCCTAGGAAGCAGGCTACAAACTGTTCATTAGCATTTTCACTGTTCACCTTTACCATTGGTATGCAAAAATCAGCTACCAGCTTTTCTGCTTTCTTTCCCTTTTTCAGACCTAAAAAGAAAAACTTAAAAACACAGTTTAAACTTTAAACTTTTTGCCTCAATTTACCCTCTTTTAAACTCTTGTGGGTTCTTTCCACCATCCCCAGCCTTCTCAACCAAAATATCAATTCAAAACAAGACTATCAGTGCAGACTAATTTATTTCTAACAAAGTGATTTCCTAATTACTACAAAAGAAACATGTAAGTAAAACTCTGATTACTTTAACATTGTCCAAAACCTTTCTCATCATTGTCCGAAGTCCTTTCCCAGATTGCCCAAAAATCCTCAGTCTCTCAGTCCTGATCTTCTCACCAAAATCAGCCAGTAAAAGTTCATCTCCGTGTGTTTGAAGACACCTTTCTTTGGTGCACTCCTTTGGTGTGCTTCAGCTCCTCCATGCCGTCTTCTCCTTATTGGCTTCCTCCAGGTAGTAAAAGAAATCTCATGGTACTGGACCCAGCAAAGTTCACTTTCTTTCCAGGCCTAACTTTTGCACAGCTTCTTCCAGATACAAGTCAAACTCAGCAAAACAAACTCCAACATGGAGTTCAAATCTCCAAACTTCTTAACTGCCTTTAGCATACATGTGGCTAGCCCAGGTCAGCCAGGGGTTGCAAGGCTCCAGGCCTTGCCACATGGCCAAGCTCACATGGTTCACATCTCCATTTTACAAAATGGTTGAAACAAAAACCTCAATCTCAATCTCCATTCCCATCTTTTTTTGTTGTTGTTGTTCCCTTCTCTTTGTTTCAAACCTCTTTATATATTCTCTCTGTTTTCCCACCTTCCAGGAACAGCTCCTGAATTATTAGAAAGAAAAATAAACTGTTTCACTTCTTCCTCCCCCCTGCATCTCCCTGAAGGGAAATTCCAACTAAGGCCATTCTCACATTTTAGCATACCTTCCTTGAAATCTGCAATCTTAAACAGGAGACAAACACACCCAGGGAGGTGGATAGCACACCCTATCATTCCTGAGAAACTTCTACTGTTCTACCCTTTTTTACACAAAAGGGGATGCACTATTTTCTTCCTTGTTAAATTTACTTATTTTTAATGAAATTATCTTCTTAGATACTTTGATTTTAAAAGCACTGACTTCCTTAAATCACTTCCCTGCATCATTAATGCAAGGTAACATATTTTCAGCACAAGTAATAAGTAATAGTTATTCAACAATTTGTAGTTTTTAAGATTAAAATCTATTTGGGATATAAGACCCTAAGCCTAACTTAAGTAGACACTGTTGAATTCCATTATTTCAGTGATTTTGTTCAATGTTAACTAAAAAGATCCTTTAATTTGTAGAATTCAGTCTAGTTTATTTTTATAATTGGTTATATTTTTTAAATCCACTCCAAATTTTTGTTAAATACTCCTATTTGGTTTTACATGCAATCACTAGTGAAATTCTGAAGACCACCCTATAATACTGATGTTTGCAAAAAGGGTGATCCTTATAATCACTTCAGAAGATCCTCAATATCCACCATCCTATGTCTATTCCTGTGGAAAAGACAAAATATAAATGGTCAGGAATCCTGGTGCTGAACATAGGCGGGTCTAGAGTTTCCCACAAAATGTCTTGCACTCCTCGCAGTCTGCTGCTGGAAAACAGGTGATGTGGTCAGTGTAGCTGACAGCATCCAGATGGTCTCCAAGCTAAATTACCTAGACCCTGAAGAAATGCTAACTCATTTGCTAGAAATACCCTTCCTGTCTTTCCTGTTCTATAGCAAATGTTTGTGTTAGTTTTGAAGCAGGGTGACAAAAAAAATACTTTTTTACTTTGACTTTAACACATGTAGGCCTGCTTCTCTCTTCAAAGCAGGCTTCAAACAGTTACATTAACAATTGCCTTTACCTTTAACAGGACACACCTATGCCTGCTTCACTCCCTAGGAAGCAGGCTACAAACTGTTCATTAGCATTTTCACTGTTAACATTTTATTGGTATCAAAAATCAGCTACCAGCTTCTCTCTGCTTTCTTTCCCTCTTTCAGACCTAAAAAGAAAAAAACACAGTTTAAACTTTAGACTAGTTTGTCTCAGTTTACCCTCTTTTAAACTTTCATGGGTTCTTTTCACCATCCCCAGCCTTCTCAACCAAAATACCAATTCAAAACAAGACTATCAGTGCAGACTAATTTATTTCTAACAAAATGATTTCCTAATTACTACAAAAGAAACATGTAAGTAAAACTCTGATTACTTTAACATTGTCCAAAACCTTTCTCAACATTGTCCAAAGTCCTTTCCCCAGATTGCCCAAAAATCCTCAGTCTCACAGTCTCGATAATCTCACCAATGTCCAGTCAGAGTTCATCTCCAGACGCTTAAAGACATGTTCCTTTGTTTGCTCCCTTGGCTTGCTCCTCCTTGTCTTCTACTCTGTCTTCTCCTTGTCCTCCAGGTAGCAGGAACTCCATGGTGCCAAACCAGCAAAGTTCACTTTCTTTTCGGGCCTGATTTTGCACGGCCTCTTCCAGACACAAGTCAAACTCAGCAAACAAACTCCAACATGGAGTTCAAAGCTGCAAACTTCTTAACCGCCTTTAGCACACATGTGGCTAGTCTGGGCCAGCCAGAGGTGGCCCCAAGCCTTGGCCACACATGGCCAAGCTCACATGGTTCACATCTCCATCTTACAAAATGGCCGATCCCAAATCCAAATTCAAATCTCTCTCTTCCATGAATCTCTCTATCTGACCTCCACATCGGATCTCCATATTAGAATCCCTCTCTTTGTTTCCACACCTTTTATATACCCTGATTTCCCACCTTCCAGGAACCATACCTGAACCATTTCACTTCTTCTTCCCCTTGCATCTTTCTGAAAGGAAATTCTAATTAAGATCATTCTCACATTTTAGCATATCTGTCCTTGAAGTCTGCGATTTTAAACAGGAGACAATGAGGGGGGTAGCACACCCTATCAGTATCCAGAGTTTAAAATGACTTATTTTATAATTGATCATTCTGAAATACTTAACTTGATGAAAAAAAATTCCCAAACTTAAAAAAAGTGTTTAATACAGTAAACATGATATGTTTGAAATATGTAAAGATTTAAGTTTATTTTATTAACTGTTATGGGGTGAATTATATCCTCCCCCAAAAAGATACATTGAAGTCTAGCCCCAGGTACCCCAGAATGTGACTTCATTTGGAAATAGGATCTTTATAGAGGTAACCAAATTAATAAGAGGTCATCGGGGTGGGTCCTAATCCAATATAACTGGCCTCCTTAATAAAAAAGGGAAAATTGGACACAGAGACAAACACAGAAGAAAGACGATGTGAAGAAACACAAGGAAATGCTAGGTGAAAATGAAGGAGAGGAGTGGTGCATCTACAAAAGAAAGAATGGTAAATATTGTTGGTAAACTGAAAGTGGGCGACCATGAAGGGCTTTTTACCTTCACTTTAACACATACAGGCCTGCTTCTCTCTCTAGAGCAGGCAACTAGCAGTTCCTTTGCAATTACCTTTAATTTAAACTTTACTGGATACACCTATCTGCCTGCTTCTCTCTACAAAGAAGGCTACACCAAACAGTTAATTAGCATTTACACTGTACCTTTACCATTGATATGCAAAAGCCAGCCAGCTGCTCTCTACTTTCAGCTCCAAAAACTGCAGAAAAACTTAGAAAGAAAACAGTTTAAACTCTATACTGGTGGGTTCTTACCACCATCCCCAGCCTTCTCAACCAAATACCAAACCAAGGCAAGACTATCAGTGCAGACTAATTTATTTCTAACAAAGTGATTTCTAATTATCCTAATAACTACACAAGAAACATATAAGACTCATATTACTTCAACATTGTCCAAAACCTTTCTCAGCATTGTCCAAAGTCCTTTCCCAGATTGCCCAGAAATCTTCAGTCTCTCAGTCCTGATCATCTCACCAAAATCAGCCAAAATTTCTCTCCAGTGTTCGAAGACATCTTTCTTTGGGGCGCTCCTTTGGCGTGCTCCTTTGGCATGCTCCAGCTCCTCCATGCCATCCTCTTCTTGTCGTTCAGGTAGAAACTTCATGGTACTGGACCCAGCAAAGTTCACTTTCTTTTCAGGCCTGTCTTTTGTATGGCCTCTCGCAGACACAATTAAACTCAGCAAAACAAACTCCAACACGGAGTTCAAATCTGCAAACTCCTTAACTGCATTCAGCACACATGCTGCCAGTCTGGGCCAGCCAAGGGTTGCAGGCCCCCGGTGGCCACATGGCCAAGCTCACATCTTTACAAGATGGCCGATTCCCATCTCTCCTCCATTGAACCTCTCTCTCTATTCCATCTCCATATTGGAATCCTTCTCTTTGTTTGCACACCCTTTATATATCCTGATTTCCTGCCTTCCAGGAAATCTGTTTCACCTTGACCATTTCACTTCTTTCTCCCCCTACATCTCCCTGAAGGGAAATTCCAACTAAGGTCATTCTCACATTCTAGCATCTGTCCTTGAAATCTGCAATCTTAAAACAGGAGACAATTGGGGCGTGGGGGGTAACACACCCTATCAAAACCACAAGAAAGAACCAAAGAAGAATTTCCCTACAGGTTTCATGGCCCTAGGACAGCTTGATTACCAGTTTCTAGCTTCCAAAGAGTGAGTTTTAAGCAATGCAGTTGAAGTTGTTTTGTATTTGTCACAGCAGTCCTTGCAAACTCATTTTTTAGCCAAATTTCGGATTTCTTTTTATCCCCCTCACTACTATTTTGAAATTTTGACTAGCAGCAGCTGAATGTCTACTCTGATTTTCCCTTTTTTAAAAAAATTATCTGTTCTTGGCCTTGATATGGAATTTAATTTTAATGCCATTGAACTACAAATGAAGCTGTTAAAAAATGTTCCACTCTTAAAGTTCTCATTTTATGGTGGAAGAACTAAGAAGTTTAGTGATAAGTTCACAGACTCTGACTCATACAATGCCTTGGCATAATAACTTGAGTACAAAAGGCAATTCTGTTTCATTTCCCCTTCAAATGAATGAGACTTTAAATGACAAAAGACTTATTCTTTAACAGCCCAACCCCAACCAGTACTATCTTGCATCTGCAGATTTGCTAGTCACTATAACCAGAGGAGATCTAGGGTAGCTCCAGACTTCAAGTATTCATCTTGCAGCAGTATGATCCAACTCCACATTGTAGCTCACAGATTTTCATAGGTATGTCAGAGTTCTTAGAGATACCAAAATCTAAGTGAATTGAAGATATGGAGACTTGTTCCTATTCTTTCTAATAAAACTGGTGAAAACAAAATCCTCTATGGAACAAA
This sequence comes from Uropsilus gracilis, assembly GCA_004024945.1. NCBI lineage: Eukaryota > Metazoa > Chordata > Mammalia > Eulipotyphla > Talpidae > Uropsilus > Uropsilus gracilis. The sequence continues at coordinate 78,626 of PVHY01004063.1, read as the reverse complement.
GGATGAAATCAATCTTGACACCTTTAATTATAGTGAGTTTTTTTTAATTTCTAATTATTTCAGTATAATATTCTAGGTGATAATATTATTATAAAATCTGACTCTCATAGAATGCTTTCGAACCATTCATCTGTTTATTCAACAATAAGACACTAGTATATAAAATAAACAGTCTGTGATCTTATCAGCAAACTTCCTTAGTTCTTTCTAGTAAGAACTTACTTACATACCAGGTCCTAGGCTGGATGCTTGGCCAAACTGTTATGAGTAAGCAGAAACTTTCTGACTTAAACTTAAATCCCAACCTCCTACAGATAGATGCCTTCACAGGCCACCTTGCACTTTCACAGACTACTTTACTATTTGTATGCAAATGACAGCCACCAGTGTCTCTCCACTCTGTCTCTCCCAGTCAGACTGCAGTTTACACCTTACATTGGTTTGCCTCAATTTACCTTTTGCAGCTTCTGCAGCCTAAAGACATTCAAATTTGTGGGTTCTTTCTGCCATCTCCAGCCCTCTCACTAAAATTCCAAGTCAAAACAAGACTATTAAAGTGCAAACTAATTTATTACTAAACAAAGTGAATTCCTGTTTACTACAGAGAAAAATATATTAGAAAAACTGATCATTTCAACACAATCCAGAAACCCTCGTCTCTTAGTCCTGATCATCTCACCAACATCCAGTCAATCAGAATTCATCAGATCGTGCTCCAAACAAATATCCTTCCTTCTCCTTGTCATGTTCCATCCAAGCAGGTAGACAAAGAAGCTACTGTCTATTTCTTGCTGTCTCCTCTTCCCTTCAGGTGGTAGAAAGAAACTCCATAATACAGGAACCAGCAAATTTCATTTTCTTGTCAGGTCTGGCTCTCACACGGCCTCTCCAGAAGCATTTGAGTTAAATTCCATAAGGCAAAATCCAACACTGAGTTCAGATCTCCAACCTCTTTAGCTTTCAGCAGGCACATTCACCTTAGGCTTACTAAAAGCCATGTTATCTGCCTGGGCCAAAAACCCAGGCCTGAGGCCTCCCCCTCATGGCCTCAAGTCCTCCATTTTTCCTTCCAAAATGACTGAATCCAAAATGACTGATCTCCTTCTTTGTTTGAACTCTCCATATATATCCTTTCTTCCCAAGTCTTCCTGCCAAGAGAACTCCTGGGGAGAGAAAGTCCTGCCAGGCAGGTATGCTAGTCAAGGTGCTACTTAGTTCTCTATAAAACCAGGAAGTCTATAATAACAGAAAAGTAGCTAACTCTTTATTAAAGAGCTCTGTATCAAACTTGATATATGTATCAACCCAGTATCATTATTACTTTTCTCTTTATGATAACAACCATGTAATATACATACTTTTTAAATTCTGTACATACTTTTATAAAAACCTTTTCTTTCTTTCTTTTTTTTTTTTTTTGAGACTAGGTCTTGCTATGTTGTCTGGGGTACTGCGAACTCAAGCAATCCCCAGCCCCAGCCTCATCCTCCCAGGTAGCTGAGATTATAGGCACCTGTCACGGCATCCAGCTGCTTTTTTCAAGACCAGGTCTCGCTATGTTGCCCAGAGTAGTCTCAAACCTGTGAACTCAAGTGATTCCAAACCTCTTGTCTCCCAGCACTTGGACAACAGGTGTGTGCCACCATGCCTAATTAAACTTTTTACTTCATCTACAGATCATAAGGTTAAAAATAACAGTCATAACAATCCCATGTATAAAGATCCATACCCATGTTTACAAATCAATACTTGAAACTAAATCTCTGGCCTCAGAGCCCATACATGATTACTATTATTTTGATTGCCCCTACTAAATGCTCACTAAGTGTCAGCTATAGTGCTAAGAAAAAAGTAGAACAGATTTTTTTAATGGTTATATTCCTTGTGGTCAAGACACTTACAGTTTATGGATGGAAAAGAGTAACTAGGCATCACATTATAATAGAGTCTGATAATCCCATTAATGTAATTTTCTATGCCCCTCTAACATATCAAAATATCTTAATACACAATGCCAAGGACTCTTTCTCTAAAGCATTTGTTCAGAACAAAGATTTTCAGAGTGACTATTCTAAGCTAATGACAGGAAATAAGACAAATAAAATATGTATGTAAAATATGTATGTGAAATAATACAGATGAGGGTAAGTACATCTACCCTGTCCTGGCAAAAATAGGAAGCAATAATATAGACAATATGTTGAAGGTGGCCATCCTCTTCTAGGAGGATATCTATTCTCTCTTCCCTTCCTTTCTTTCAGGCAGATTTCGAATCCCAATCAGAATTCTTCTTGCTGCCATGATATATAATATATATTTCATATATATAATATATATATAAGCACCTACTATAGCCAAGAACAGTTTGTATTCCCAAGGTTCAAATTTTATTCAAATCTTTGCTTGTCTTTGGCCTGATTTCTTTGATTTCCCTAAGGCTGAGGGCTACTGTTAAGCATTGTCTTATCCAATTATCAGTTGTGTGCAAACTTGCAGCATTTTTCAGCTGATATAGAACTTATTTCCTTGAATCTGCTCATTACTCAGTCATCCCTTGGCATTTATACAATTAATTTTCTCTGTTCAATTTGTATTTACACAGTTGTTACTTTAGCAATTTTTCTTCTATATTTTCTCTGTCAACTAGATTACAAGATCCTCAAAAATAGGGAGTATACTGCTCTTTTATATATTGGGTGTCAGTAAAAGTTTTGGGGTAAGTACTCTAAATATAAAAGTAAAATAAGTCAGTGACATGCTTAGAAGACCTTTTTTTCTTCATTGATGTGCCTCATCCCTGCTCCCCAATGCATTTCTAACCTAGAGCAGAATTTAAAGTTGAGTCTAGACTTGGATGATTTTACCGTACAGTCTCATGATAGCAATTCACACTAACCATCAATCCTTGCATTATTTTGTACTTTTTGATTACTGATAACAGAAACCCACTCATCATTATACAAGAAAAAACAAAACAAATTAATATCAAGCTACAAGGAAAGGAAAAAGGGTTTGCTTCAGATCAGGGTCTCTGACATTACCAGGAAGGCCTCCCATCCCTCATATGATCCCTTTTACACATATTCATTATTTGTTATTTGCTTGACAAAATTTTGCAGAAAATATTTCTACTTCTATATTTCCATCTCTATATCAACTGAAGGAAAGTAAGGTGGTCAGCAGATACCTAGTTTGCACACTGTAAATGTAGTCACCCAAAAACAGACGGACTTTATTTTTATGCCAATTACAAATTTCCTAAAAACAGAACCTTGACAAGTCCAACTTAAATTTTCCAACTTAAAAGTTCTAGACTATAACCAGAAAGATCTGACCATGTAAAACTCTGGTTATTTCTATTCTATTAAAGAAGGACATTGATGTGAGGAATTTCTAAGAAATGACAAAAATCAATTTAATATCCTTGTACTCAGTTACTGGGTTCCCTAAATTCTGAGTCAGGAAATAGATTGCAACAACTTATCTCTAGAACAAAGAAATGCTTGATTATGGCCGGCAGGCGGACCCCGGAAGAGGATCTGGCCCGGCCCTCGGCCGCCTCGCTTTGGCGGGCGGCTGCAGCCTGGCCTCCGCGGCCACCTCTTTCACTCTTACCCCAGTTATTAGTCCCTAGAAGTAAAACGAAGTAATAATCTATTGGACCAACAGAATTGGTGAGAGATTGAGCAAAATATTATGCACAAATATGAGTGGACCACGAGAGAAGGAACTGTTATAATGACAAGATATATTGGACTGGGGAAATGATCATGGACATCACCTAGCACAGAATCACACTTAAGGCCATAACACAGCTCAAGAAAGCAAGGTGCCCCTCCCCAATCAATGGGAGAGGAAGGTCATAGAGATGGGGCTGCAGGCCCACACAAAGGTACAATGAAGGAGAGGAAATAAGCTGCAAAGCCTTTTGACAGACGCCCTCCACAACGAGTATCTTCTACATTGAACGGAATGGATTGAGGACCGTCAGTAAGAGAAAACACCAATAGATTTCACGGAGAATGAATGGCAGAGATAAGACTCAACATCTCCCAAAAAGGCTTGCTATATTCTAGGATCACAGTCCCTCACCAAAGAAAAGGACATTAACATAGAATACGAAGTGACTAAAGGACTTAACAGAGAAAAAACAACAAGGTTGGAGTGAACAGAGAGGGTCATCAATGGTGGGTGGGGGAGAGGCTTTCCAATAATCATTTGCCCTTACTGTAAAATCTAAAATATGAATAAAAAAATGATCTGAACTGGCCTGATTTAATGCAATTATAAACATCTCTATATAGTTTGGCAGGGAATAATCACAATAATCTAGTAGGGAAGGTAAAACTCGATTACAAAGTGTACCTGACAAACAGCAGGGGTACAGGTGATAACATAGGTATCCAACTCTGGGGGCAAAATCATCATCATCATCATCATCATCATCATCATCATCATCATCATCATATTAGTCATAGGTCTCCTGAGACATTCCAAAGAGGTTAAGAGACTGTGTCACAGGTAAGGGACCAGCTATAGATCACCCTCTGGTGTGCCAGAGGGGAATGAAACAAGATAAAAAGTGTTCTTTTTATCTCATAGCTCATCCCTCATCCTGTTCTCACGTCTCTCACCTAATAACTTATATTAGTCATAACATTATTATAAAATATAACAAAAAAGTGTTGATAATTTTATTTTATTATTTTTTTTCTTATTAGATGTTTATGTGGATGTATATCATAGTGAAACTTTTCCAAGTAAGATATCCTCTATAAAAAAAAAGAAAGAAATGCTTGACTACTAGTTATTATTATTAATTATTATTATTATTATTATTATTTGTGGGAGTGACTGTGTAAATGTGTAAATGTGTGCAGGGAATACCAGCCATGAGGAGGGATCATAAGTTTTTTACCTTTCACTTATGTCAACACATTTTGTTTGTTTTTTTATGTAAATGTCCCTAAATCCTGCTCTTAATCAAAATCTGCCTTTTTTTCCTTTTGAAACAAATCAATTATTTAATGGAAAATCTAATTCCCATATAGAATAATAAAGTCCAATTGTGGGGAAAATACTACATTTTTCGGAAACAGAGAATTTCAGCAGTTGAAGATACAGCCAGAAGAAAAGATTCATCAATTGCTACACAGTGTAATATAAAGAAAGAAATTTTGTGGTATATTAATAGCCCATTAGACAAGAGTTTTCTAAGAGCCTCCATCAAAACATCCCAACATTATCCCCAAAGATCAATTCCAGGTAAATTGTAGGAACTTTTCTTTGATCTTGTCCCATGTATTCAAGTGCAGAAACTTCTAGAATGAGAAATATTCTAGAAAATATTCGTTTGTGAGAGCAGGACAATATGCACATGTGGAAAACAATGAAGCTGAGCAAGTGTTTTATAGCAAGCTACTCACTGTGAATAGCATCACAAAAATCTTAGGGTTTATAATCTTCCTTCCCTATAGACTTGTATCTGCCCATTCATTATTTGGAGCAGAGTTAACTGAATGTGGACCCCTGAAGTCCCACATAATATAAAGTGACTTAGTTTAGCTTCCTTTAGGCTTCCAGATTGTCAGGCAAGGCCATCTAGGGCACAATGGCAATAAAATCCAAATAATCAGTGAACAATAAAGTACATCACAATTCTCTCCTGTTGAGGTGAGTCAGGATCTCATTATTTAGGCCCTCAGGGCTGAGGAGAGGCAGAAAGAACAATGATGGAAACATGTATTTTCATGGTGTCACAGGTACATCCCAACATTTCATATAGGTGGGACCAGTCTCTTTGAAGCTATTGGTGACAAACATCTGGTTACCTTTCACAGAATTCAGACCAAAAAGAATGCTCCTGCATCCCTCCCCCATCATTGTGAACCGTTAATCCTCAGTTTCTCAAATGACTTCCTCTATCCTGATACAGAGTTAGCTCAATTGTAGCACAAGGAAAAACCAGTTTTACCATGAAGTATATGTAGGCTTAATGTGCGAAGTTATTAAAAAATATAAAGAAGAAAAAGATGGAAGCATAATGAAGAGTGCACAGCCATGTAGATATGGGTACTTAATCTAACTCCAGCACCACGGTAGAGGGAAACCTTCGGACAATGCTTAATTCCAACATATTTGTAGTATCAAAGTTATTACTGACTAAAAGATGCACAATTTTTTTATTGCCAAGAAAGAAAGAAACCACAGTCATTTAACATGGTAATATGACATTGGTTCTAAGATGCATCCTGATTATAGATGCTAAAATATGAAAAAAATTATATTTTAGGATCCACATAAAATGATGATTGAGTAATGGAAGTTCATTTAAAGAGATATATCTGAAGTGGTCCTCTGCAGTTGCTTGCTCTTAAGAAATGATTCTCTGAATTGTTGACTTTCCATGTCGTACAGTTGTACATAAGTGAATATAGCTGTGAAGAGGGAGAAACAGGACTTTTAAGAAAAGTGCACTTCTCTTTGGCAGCTGTAGAGTGACTCTCAATCAAGTAGTTATTTGAAAGTCAAATTCCTTCCCTGTTCTAAATGAAAACCTAAGTTGGGAATTTGCAATAGGTCACTTCTCACTTCTTGTTTACCAACAAATTTTCAAACAAATTGTGCTCATGGTTCCAGATTCTTCTCACTTTCAACCTCAAAATTAATTATCTCTTTCTTACTTCCCTTTCTCCCTTCCCCTCCATGCTTCTTTCTTTCCTTCTCCCCATGTATTAATATTTATTAAAGCACAGAATAGGTGTTTGTTTACCAAATAGCCAGGTATTATACTATTCAACAAAAAATTAGATAGGTACAACCTGAGTCACTTTTGAAAAACACCTGACTAGAGTAGGAGGCAGCACTAGCAAAGGAATTTGCATTGCAGCTTAACAGGAGCACACACATGACCCAGACTTGACACGATACCACCTACTTTAAGAGGTGATATAAAATAAAACCTGAAGCACCATCAGGTGTGTGATTAATATAATAAATTCCCTCAAATCAGAGAATTTAAATGCTCTACATAATTGAATTCTGGCTAACTAAAAAAAGCTAACACCAGGTTCTGGTTGACAAAACAATGGCTCAAATGTACATTTTCTGTATTCTCACATAATCAAATTTTGTTGTATCTTTCCCTCCAGATTATCTTTTATACTGGCCAATTAGTAGCCTTTCACTGCATAGATACTATTCACTTGTACTTCACACCTTTGCCTGCTCCTGCAGCTCTCTAAAGTGCCTTCTCTCCACTCTTCCACCCAGTTAAATCTATGACTTACACAGCACCTATCATCCATCTCAGCTGAGTTTTCCCAAAAGAAAAATGAGACATGGAGAGGTTTAGCAACGAATCTGAGATCACACAGTAAGTAGCCCAGCAAAATTTAAAGCAGGTCAGTTTGTTCCCAAAATCTCTTTTCTTCCCATACAACACCAGCCCACTGTAGTCAGAGCTCTTCTTTATTTGAAGATCAAATTTAAGTTGCACCGTACCCATGGGTTTCCCTCTAGTCACTGCAGCCCATATAGACCTTACTTTCCTTAATGTTTCTCCTGTGTTTCTTCCCTGAGGTTTGTCACAGATTGTCCCATTGTTTGTTTGTTTTAATTTTTAATTTTTTTTTTTGAGTCTAGGTCTCGCACTTTTGCCCATGGAACCGCAGGCTCACGATGCTGGGGGTATCACAGACTCAAGCAATCCCCAGCCTCAGCTTCCCAGGTAGCTTGGATTACAGGTGCATGCCACCATGCCCAGCTATTTTTTTGGAATTAGGTCCCTCTACGTGTCCCCTGCAGGACTCAAACCGTGACCCCTGGCCCCAGCCATGGCTTCCTAGGCTGCCACCTTCAGGCATGTACCATGTCCCATTGTTTTTAAATGAGCATACACAGTTTCAACAAAACTGGAAACAAACTGCAGGCAGAACAATGCATTTCTTTGAAATTTTGGATTGCCAATGTTGTTACTAATGGTCATGATTTTTCAATACCAGTTGCAGGGTTTTCTCTTTATTTGTATACATACTCTGGAAGATCAGAATATTAGCTATTTGAGGGAACTCCTTAAATAAGTCCTAGCTAAGGGACACTTCTAGTGATGCTGTCTATAGAAGCTCTCAGAAGTAACATTGAGACAAATTTTGCACTTGATTCAGCTCTCCTTCCAAGCCAAGTTGAATGCCATGGATTTAGTGAGTTTTCACTGTACATGGAAAATGAACAAAAATGAGGGATGTAAAAGGTTTCTTGAGCTCTGAACTCCCTCTCTAAGTAGCCAGACCAGAAAAGTATCCCTTTTGACAGCCCAACCAAAAAACTATCCCTCTATGAATGCAAATCAAATGCTATTGTGGATGAGAAATTAGATTTTTCCATTGAAATTTCTTAGAACATGAATTCTCAAGTGGATCAAAGCTGACATGTATTATTGGTTTTTATTCTTTCCCTTAGCTAAGACACTCCCAGGGTGTTCACGAGGCACTTAGAGAAGTGCATTCACCTCACCAGGCTGCCAATTGATCATTTAGTATATTATTATGTAACTTATTACCAGAAAGTGGCAAAAGCACAAGAATTTGATTCCTTATCATTATTTGCATGACATATATAGCACTTTTCTCCAGGCTCTGTGCAGAGAATTTTTAACAAGGCACATTAGCTTCTAGGCATCTGGAATCATATAGTTGAAAACAAAGGAAGCAGAAGAGAGAACAGGAAAGGTAAAAGCAGGGTAAAGATCAGACACAGGGGGGAAAAAAAGCAAGTGAAAGTAATTTAAGTCTCAGAGAGAAAGAATGTTCTAGCTACATGGGAGTAATGAAATCCAGTAGATAACAATATAAAACTAAGAGTTCCACTTAACCTCATTCCCTTTAGGCAAGGGGTTTTAGTTTGTTAAGCTGGATAAAGGATTATTTGACCAAGGAAATAAAAGCAAAAATATTTCCACTTTATTATGAATGAGTTAAAAATTACAGGCAGAGGTGATCGTAAGGAATATTGATGTGTTCCCTAAGTAGAATCTATTATCCAGTTATGTGTACAAAAAACCACACACTGCAGGGAGCATAAGCATGCTTACTCTTAAGAGTAACAAAGTGACCAGTGTGGTTTTCCACATCCTCTGTCATTCAGGAATTTTACTTAAAATTATCAGTCTTTACCAGTGTTTAGCAGGATAGTCTCACTAGAATGTTTCCTTCTATTCAGTATGTTCATTGCCATTTCACAGAATAGTCAATATATCACATGCATGTGTGTGTGTACACACACATACACTCTACCAAGGGGTCTAGTGAAAAAGAAGTTGAGAGTCATAATATCATAAAGGGTTATAATTTTCAAGTGACTAGTTACACACATACATATTCATCCAAATATGACTTTGTATTGGAAGTTTAAGCCTAGTTTATAAGTCAGGTATTTTCTACTAAGCATATCTCAATACATATTCTAGAAGTTTTTAAGAAACTATGTCAACCTCTAGTATCCCCCAAGTCCCTAATCGTGATCATGTAGAGACTACATCAGTTCATGAAAGTCTTCATAATCACATGTGATTCTTATTACCAGGATGTACTCTTTCCAAGAAAACGACAAGAGAAAAGAGACAACTTGAAGAGATTTGGCACAACTTCTCTGGTCATCTGAAAGAGATAAATGTTTCCTTTTCCTCATTAATTCTCATATTTTGGCACAGAAAATATGCATTATCCTTGTATTATCACCAGCTTCAGAAAAAAGTCTCTGGAAATTTTTTGAAAAAGCCTAATGGCTTATTTTATAAATGGCAAAATCCCCCCAGCTGGCATCTGCAACTTGCAAGACCATTCATGGGATATTGTTTTCCAGATGAAAATTAAGCTAGAAGATAAAGCAGGAAAAGTGCCACAAAGTGCCTTGTAATCTCCAGATATATTTGGGAGCAGCTTAATTTCCATTTGTCTAGGCTTTCAGATGTTTACCACAGAGCTTTCATTTGGGAATGGGAAACTGGACTTGCATAATAAATAACAGCTACATTGCCTCAAGCCAGCATATACATGGTGTCCAGTTTTAAACCATTATTGTATCATGTATCATTTTTGACAAATACATGCAGAATGTTCATTGTATGTTCTTCATAGTTTGCAAAATACAAAGAAGAGTAAGTCATATGATGTCTTCAAGGAACTCATAATCTTTTCTTTTGGAAAGAAAACTTATATAGAAAAAAACGGGTACTTATCACAAACAACTTATAAGAGAGATGTATATACCATCACCTTTTTTCTTATCTTTAGTGAGATGATTTAGGATTAATGTCATCTCTCAGCCATGCATTCAACTCATAAGAGTGAATATACTGGTTTCCATTTTTAAATAAACTATTACTTGCCATTTCTGCATGTCAGTTTATTGAGAGACAATACACAGAACAAATTCATGAAACCATTAGTTGTCAGCTTTTTCCATACCATAGCAAATTTATAGAGAACTTAGAAGAATAAGCTTGAAAAGAAATGTCATCTCTACTTGAGACTCTTAAAAACAAGATTCTGATCATTTTAGTTCAATGGTAACTGCTACTAAAAGTTTTTAAACAATGATAAAACTTAAAGACTAAACAGCCATTAATAAATGTATATACATATGAATTATGAGCAGGCTATCTGGGAGTTAGAGCAACTATAGGGAGGGCATTTGATTCTTAATAAATCATGATGAAGTCATGATACTATTAGGATAAAAAATGGAGCTTTGGTCAACAGGTCACTTTTAAGTTGACTATATGCAACCAACAATTGGAAATGCAGATCTACAACTGATGATTGCTTGAATACAACTTGGATGACTTTCCAAGAGGTGCTATTGTAATTCATGTGAGTAGGTCTGATCACTTAGGAAATGATGATAGCTAGGGAAAGAAATGATAAGAACAAAGAAGAGAAGGAACATCTTCACTGGAAAGGAAAAAGAGGACTGAAGGGCTAAACGTAATAATAATGCAAAGTCAAAGGATAAGAGCAACAGGAGCACACAGTATAAGGAAGTTCAACTGAAATGTATTCTTAGACTTTTGGGGCTGCTATAACAAAATGCCACAGAACAAGTAACCAAACAATAAGCAGCTATTTCTCACAGATCTGGAGACTAAATATAGGTGTCAGGTTCTTAGCAAAGACTCTAGTCTGCCTTTAATGCAGATGCCACTTTCCTGCTGTCTTCATTAATGGGATAAAAAGAGATTCTCTTTCTTTCTCTCTCTCTCTCTCTCTCTCTCTCTCTCTCTCTCTCTCTCTCTCTCTCTCTTTCCTGTTATAAAAGCACTCATCCATGAGGGCTCCACTTTCATGACTTAATTACCTCTCAAAGAACTCACTTCCAATTACTGTCAGATTGGAGACTCAAATTTGGAATTATGGAAGGACACAAACATTCAGTCCACAGCAGTGTGGAGAGTCAATATGTCTCCCAGCACAGCAGAGTAAAAAGGCTAAGAACTAAAATGAAGTCATTTGAAGTAATGATTATGAGGCCTCAGTGACCAAGACAGAGTAATTTGAGCAGGATTGAATCTGGAATCCAGATTCTAAGATGTACACAGTGTCAAAGTAATGAGGATGGCAATTATAGTATAAAATGTTTGTAATGAAAGAAGGGAGATTGTTATAAGGGTTCAGAGAAATAGATGCTATTGTTTATTGCTTTGACTACTTGGTCTTTCAATTTGTGAGTTTGTTTTTAGTTAGTGGCAACTTGAGCAAAACGTGTAGCAGCCCTGAAAACATATTGAAATAAAATTTAGAAGGAATAAAAATCAGCTCAAGATCCCAAAGAGAGAGTGAGGCATAGAGATGAGGAGATCAATGATGAAGCAAAAGTGTTATAGAGCACTTCTGTTTGAAAGAGAGCGAGGCACTGCAAAGCAGATGAGCAGGCATTCTTTTCTCCACCCCACTTTACATGCAGTTTGAACTACAATTCCCAGTATGCCATGATGAATAGCAAGCAAGTTTGATGAATTGCAAGCAAGAAGGCTATGAAAATGGAGGTGGAGAAAAGAGAAAAGGGTGGCATACAGGATCGAGACACTTGAAGAAGACACACATGGGTGAGAGACATGTGGGAACACTGTTCCTGTTTTTTGGCAGAGAAAATGGTAGCTGTTATTTTGACCTTACGATGGATTATATGGTATATTTTGAATTTGGGGCATCTTTCTTTACCATGGTTCCCCTGGTACCTGACTCGTGGTTCCCCATAAGATATCTTATACTTATAGGCAAGCTTTCAGGCCTACTTGTTCTACTTTGGGCTAAGTCCGCTTGGCCAGGCATTTGCTCACAAAGTTACAGGTGATTTACAGAGCTTTACTAAAATGTCTTTCTCCCCTTCTTTCTCTTTATGTACACAAAGATCTTTTACACTAAAAGGCTGCTTTTTTACCTTTGTGTACATGGATAGTCAGGTCTTGATCACAAGACTGGAAAAGGATGCCTCTTTCTGTAGGATTAGAAGACAAAGTAGAAAAATGGCAGAGGTGCTGAGAAACACTCAAGAAGAGAAGGTTCCCTCAGTTAACCAGTAAACAACAAAACAGTAGAGCAAGCTTGAGAAATGTCTAGAGTCATAAGATGATGGCCAGATTAATGCATGGAAAATGAGACAGTCTTGAATCAGGACTCAGCAGAATGTGAGAGGGAATTGAAAATACAGGGCACAAATAGTTCCCAAGCAGGACTAAGACTCCATTGCAAAGCAACTAAATACATTTCAGTTAAAGCACCAAGATTACTCTGTAAATTGCTAGCAGCCTGTGAACATGATGGGGGAAATCCCCAAAATGATGACAAAAAGCTATTACCAGTGTTCTCTGAAGCTGGACAAAATAGAAAGTTTTGGGTCAGAAATCAAGAGTGACACCAAAAGTATCAGTAAGTCTTAGCATTGTGGATGTTAATCCAGGATGCTTATCCAGGTGACCTCGGTAAAGAGTTACTTTGAGGCCCAAAGCACATAAACTGGTAAACAGACATTGTTCTGAACATATAGTAATGGCAAAGTTATGTGTACATAAGGTCAAACCTCAGCAGTTCATTTTTTCTGTAAATGTGCATTTCAGGCATGGAAGAATTTTCGCATTCTTTCTGAGGTAAACTTGCTCTTGGTATTCAAACTAAAGTGAGGAAACCTGCCCCATCTTCTAACACAGCTCAGGAAGATATACCCAGCTGACTGTTTTTCTCCTGGCAGAAGCTTCCATCCTAAACACTGACATTTGCCTTGCCAAGACAGGTGAGGCACAAACACTGACTATGTTTGCTTACAAGGTAAAGCTCCATAGGGTATTGGAATACAGCAAAAAAGAGAAGTGTGTGCTTGTAAAGTGTCTAGGTCCACAGTGAGAACAGTATTTTTGACATTACAGGAAACTTCCCATACTCTCTCTGTACCCGTGATTTTTTCCCACATTTCTATGAGGGTCATGGTACATACTCCAATTACATTAGGCTACCATCAATTTAAAAAATCTTGTCTCATTTGTGAACTGAATTAGTTCGTTCATTTGCCAATAACATTTTGATTTTCAGCTGGATAAACTATAAATCTGGGAGACAACTTAGTTGCATGGTACACATGAAAGCAGCTTTCTAGGACACTGAAGCCAAAGTTGTTTACTCAAATACTAAAGGGGATAACATAGATGAGTTGAATTAACCCATTTAGAGTTGCATTTCTTCCAACCACAAAGCTTTTCTTCACAGGCCAGGCATCACTGGCCCCACACAATTAGACATTGGGGATCAGATAACGTGTTACTGTATTTATCGTTCTGAACTACAAAGTCTTCAATTATTCACTTAGATAACCAAAGAAATGTGCATTTTAGGGCTAATTATCAATATAATAGAAAAAAATTCACATGTAAAGGATGCTGTATAAAAAGGATAAAATTACACCATGTGTCTGTATATCTCTTTCACTCTCTCTTCCTTCCTCTTTACCATATTGAGCTGGCTTTGAGCAGAGCTAGCTCTCAGGGGCAAGAGGATGGCTGCTTTCCAAAGGGAGCCCTCAGGGCCTGGCACAAATCAGAGACTAGAACAGAAATTGTACAAACAATGTAAGAATCAGTGGGGTCCATTTTCCTACTCTGCAGACACAAATGTTTACTGAACCTGAGGCCAGAGGCTGTGGTTATGGCTCAGAAACCACACTGGTGGCACCTTCTAATCACAGAAGGAAAAAATGCTTGAAAACAGTTTAAAAGATAAGTCAACAGTATCTCACTGTGTTTGAAGGGAGACTGCTCAGAGTTCTAATGATAAAAGCATTTGCAGTCTCAGTGATCAATTACTGATATTCCAAAAGCACAATCAGTCTGTTTTCTCACTTTGGTTCATGCTGGTCTGTCCACAAAAGAGAGGATCCTCCCCATCTTAAGCTAACTTCCCAACCATTTTTAAGAATCAGCTCAGACCTCAGCACTTCCAAAATGCTTCCCTCCACAAGTCCAACTTTCTAACCCTCTCCTCTGCTGAAACATATCTATTGTCTTGCCACCCATGTGTCCTCCTAAATATTTTGCTGGAAACTATGAGGTTAGTTTTTATATTTATATTTTAACAGCCTTAATTGTGTTGAATCTATTTAGTATCAGAAACTTTGTCCCCAGCTACAAAGATGCTGAATTCTATCTCCGTAGTCACTGAGTACAGAATTGAAATTCTTGTGTGTTACAATCATACTAGTAAATGCCCACAATCCAATGATAGCCCTCCTTGTTACAGGGATGAATCAAGCCAAGTTCAAGCTCATATCCAATGTAATATAAAAAGAGACAGCAAAAGAGAAGCAATATGAGCCAGACGGTTCCATAAATGTTTAAATTTGGTTGCCTCGGAAGAACAAATTAAAACAGGTATTAAACCAGGAGGCCTCCATCCACAGAACTGAAGATAACTGGTATCATCTTTGATAAGATTAACTCTTTCCAAAGGTTTTCTTTACTTCTGCCTCATTATCATAATGCCACCATAAAGAATCATGACTAACTGGTTGGGCCAGAGAAGTGCCACAGCTCTGAGAGCTAACCAGGCTTATAGCTGACCTGATGATTTTGTGAGTAACAAAATACAGAAGTGTGACCAGAAAGTTTCCTTACTAGAAGTAGGGCAGAGTCTTAAGAGCTGATGAGATATAAACTGTAACTATCCTGTGTTTCTAGACTTTTCTCACATGACTGATTCCTCTGTAACAATGAATCTTAAGCATGTCTTCAAGAACAAGTAAGAGGACTGTCTCTTCATTTAAGCCCTCATTCAGATATCCACCACCCTTTATAATGTTTATGTGCTGACTCCATAGTAAATTGAAGGAATAGCAACCTGAACCAAGTCACGATTCTCTCTACAACAACCTGAAACTGAATTCATGCTTCTCACTCAGCTCAAAGGAACAAGCCCACTTATAACCAGATAAGCTCACTTGTTCCCAAGGTCTTCAGTCTTGATCCTGAAGATGTGTTGCTCTTTTCAGTCACTAAGTACTGCCCAAAGAGTAGAGTAATTGAAGACCAGAGAAGATATGACTTCAGTCTGGATCATACCAAATTTTATTCTAAGACAGAGCCTTTCACAGTATGTCCCTCCCATAAGCTGTCTGATCACATGTGTGGAGAGTACCTACAAATTCCTAATGTAATGAAACTACCAGAATTTTTATAAAGCAGTCTTTTCAAAGGTCAGAAAAATATTTCTTTTATTTCAGTTTGTTAAAAGACATCAAATACAAGTATGCACCTTTCTTTTGGGCACTCCTTCTTAGATGTTATTTTTAATGATATATTCGGTGTCAAAACATACTACAAAAGTTTAATGCCCCATAACAGCAGTTACTATTTTAAAAGGTAAAGCTTTTTCACTCAAAACCCTAAAAGCATCAGAACTCACATGACATTAGCTAGCTTTTCAAAATTTACTAATATAAATCTTAAGGGCTTTGTATGTGCTATTTTGAACTCTCTGTTGACTTGGAAACAACACAGGATTTTTGCTCTTCTCTATCACCTGAGGATGGTTTTGGCAGGAGAGCTCCATTGGCAATAATGAAAAAGAAGGAATAGAGCACTCAAAAACCTACATTTTTACAATGAAGCTATTTTTTTGTCCAGTGGAATTTCTGAGGTTCTGTTTTCCTCATTCAATCTTCAAAATGAAATCTCCCTAGTTGTCAGAACATGCTACCTTTGGCCTATGTCTGAAGAGACATCATTGTCCTACTCAAGTCATTCTCATTCCTCACAGAGTCAGAGAGACATCAGGGCCTCCCTGTAACTACGGCACATTGGTAGAGGTCCCTGGTCTCAGAGCTCCAAAATTTCCTTCCCACGTGGCTCAAACTGTTTTCTGGGGGTGTAAGATCCAGCCTTGTGATGAGAATTACCCAGTGAGACAAGCATACTAGGAAGAATCAATCTTGAGGTAAGTTACTAATTTATTTATCAAATTTATTTAGATATCTTTTCTGCTCACCATCATAAATTCAATTATAGGTTAGGAGGCCCCTAAAGAACATTCAGTTAATCCCCTTCACTTTATGGTCTGGAGTTGTGGTTAAAAGCAGGGTTCTGGTCTTAGAATCAAGGTGGAATTTCATCTCCAATTGTTACAGTTTCACAATCTCTTTCCAAAACACTTGTGTCATACTATTTCCTGAAGTCTAGAATGTTGACCATTTTAAAGGGTGATAAAAAATATAGAACATAAAATATCACATTCCCAGTAGGGTCTTAGACTGTACCCCAAAACGAAGTCCAATAATATTTCAGCCAAAAAAATAAAAAATTGACATTCATACCTTATGGGCTATATTATGTCTCCCCCCAACCCAAATCCATGTGATAAAGTCCTAACCCCCAACATCTCAGAATGTTATTGCATTTGGGAATAGGCTCTCTAAAAAATGGAGTTAAAATAAGATTATTAGGGTGGACCTAATCCAATATGACTTGTGTCATTATAAGAAACAGAAATTAGCATGGGACCCAGAGGGCATAAAGATAGGAAGACAGCCATCTATAAGCCAAGAAGAAACCTCAAGAGGTCAACCCTTTCAACTCCCTTGATCTTGAACTTGTAGCCTCCTGAATTGTGAGAGAAAAAAAACCTTTGCTGTTAACAATAGTCTGTGGCACTTTGTTAGATGAGCCCTACCAAACTGAAATGTATGCTAAGATGATAAATAACTTCATGTCAGTTCAAACATAATCAAGTTATGAAGAAAAAAAAATACTTCCTGCTTTTAGAATTTTTTTGGCTTTGAAAAGAGGATAGAGTGTGGGTCTATCTTATCTGTGGGCCTGTGGGCATGTTGTTTAAACCAGCCAAAAGCCTAGAATCACAGACCTTTCAACGAGCACACCCAGTGATCTGTGGAAGTTCCTGTATAGCTTGGCTGCCCATGTTTCCAGGTTGCCCCAGGAACAGGTTTCAGATAAATATGAAGCTAGCCAATGAAATCACTCATTATATAAATCCCTCTGCAAAGAAATCCTGAATTAGCCTCTCACCAGGTCCTCCAATGTAGAAGCCAATTTAGGCCAAATGCTTCAGATTCTTTGAATTCTGTAGACTCATTATTCCTTCCATTTTAGCACCACTTGAGTAATTGGCATTTTCTTCCTCTCTGTTCTACTAACATTTTGGTTTGATTTTTATTGTGAATCAGAAGAGGGATCACCTCACAGTTTGTAGGAAATAAGCACATATGTGTGCACATAAGAGAAAAGCAAAGGATTTATAGATAGTTATATTTAACAACTAGTTTTCCTTGTCTGAATTTTCCAAATCTTTGAACAGGGCAAGCAGCCAGTTGAAAAATTTGACAGTTTATTATTTAAGAGTAAAAAACAAACTCAGTCAATAAACTATTTAAAGAATTATTAAGTACCATTTCTAGCTCCAGAATTTCTTCTTTATCTTATGCTGGCATTTTCAGTTTCTTGGTTGTTCCAAGAATTAGGATCCCTTAAAGTCCTTAGTTTGCATATTCATCCCCAAGTAAAAACCCTACCTTCAAAGATAAGCCTATTCCTTTTATAGGCTCATACTACAATAATACAATAATGATACAAACACCAGTGATGATGATGATAATAATAATAAAAGTAGCTAGCACTTAAACTTACTCAGGCCAGACAGGATTCAGGATTCTAAACATTTTTGCATATAACTCATTTAATAATCAGAAGTCTATTGCTGCTATTATTGTTATTATTAAGTCCATTTTATGAATGGGGAAATGGAAAGTAAATAACTTTTGCAAGGTTACATATTAATAAATGGGAGAATGGGGTCTTGAACCCAAGAAGCAAGGCCACTGTAGTCCAGGCCTTTAACTAATAATGCTGTGCCCATCTTGTTGTTGCTCACCTTTTCCACAGACAAATGTGGATGATCACATACACAATTCTAATGAGAAATATTATTACTCTTAGTGTATACCTTTCAAATATCCCTTTCTAAAAGACTTTTTAGAGCAGTTTTAGACTTACAATAAATTTAAGAGAAAGGTTCAGCAATTTCCCATCTGTCACCACATATGCATAGCCTCCCCTATTAATTAAGGGTAGCAAGTAGACAACTTCAAAGTCTAATCTGAACAAGGGGAAACTCTGAACTCAATAGTCACCACTTTCTTACTACAACCCCAGTTGACCAGCAACACTTTCCCATGTCCTGTTTCCTAATGAGTCAGCTAATCCCTTCTTTTTTAAAATTTTAAATATTTTTATTAATGAAATACTGTTGTTTCATACTTTTCTTAGTATTTTTACAATATAGAATTTTTCTTCTTATATGTAGTTATAATAGCTCTCCCACTACAAAAGCAACTCATGATCCTTCAGCATAGTGTCTTGTACGCCTTCCCATTATTATCATCACTTACCAGAATGGTGCTACATTTTTTTTCCCCATGGATGCTATATTTGCATACGTAATCACACAAGACTCATAATATAGAGTTCATTCTTATTATTGTACAAGCTATGGGTTTGATCAAATGTATAATCACATGTTTCATTATAATCACATGTTTCATTATAAGTTTCCTCTATGTCTTTTCATGACTTGATAATTTATTTCCTATTAGCACTGAGTCCTTTGTCAGAAAGTACATGACTTATTTGTTCATCTGAAAGATAAAGTGGTTGCTTTTAGTTTTAAATACTGTGACTAAGTTGATATAAATATATATGTGTGAGTTTTTTGTGTAAATAAAAGTTCTCAAGTCCTGTACATAAACACCAAGGAGCATGATTGCTAGATCATATGTAAACAGCACATTTAGCTTTAAAGACACTATAAGAGTTCAGCTGTATATTTTACATTCCTATCAAGAATACGTGAGAATCCCTATCATTCCACATCTTCCTCAGTATTCCATTTGGTCAGTGCTCTAGATCTTGGCCCTTCTATTATATGTTCAGTGGTATATCATTGTTATTTTAATTTTCATTTCCCTAATGATACATACAATGGCTCATCTCTTAATATGCTTATTTTCCACCTGTATATCTCCTCTGGTGAGATGTTTGTTAAGGTCTTTGATCTATTTTTTTTAATTATGCTGTTTATTTTGTTTCTCTGTTGAATCTTTGTTTTCAGGGTAAAATGTGTTAGTAGTAATGTTATTAGAAAGGGCATTAAACTATAAAATTAAAGCACCAAGGATCTAATTCCACTGATTTGTAATATTGGAAAATCATTTACACACACCAAGGAAGTTGGAAAGTATGAAGTTAGAAAGACTAGAAAGGCACTATTTTGCTGATTATAGACTGTA
This sequence comes from Uropsilus gracilis, assembly GCA_004024945.1. Taxonomy (NCBI): domain Eukaryota; kingdom Metazoa; phylum Chordata; class Mammalia; order Eulipotyphla; family Talpidae; genus Uropsilus; species Uropsilus gracilis. The sequence goes on along the minus strand of PVHY01004063.1, from coordinate 58,787 downwards.
ATAGAAACTGTAACAGGACATAATCTCAATGCAAATCTTCCAGTCTATGTTGGCAGAAAAACCTCTCCTTAGCCCCAATATATGTTTATGTTCTGATCCCTGATGAGGGATTTTCTTAGCTTATCCAGTGGCAACTGTTCTTATAAGACTCACACAGAGGAAGCAGTAAAAAAAAAAAAAAAGGAGATAATGTGAACAGAGAGATGGAGACTGGATTGATGCTGTCATAAACCAAAATATGACAACTACCAGAGGTAGAAAAAAACAAGTGACAGATGACAGAATTTCACTGGGACCCTCTGGAGCAAACACAATCACAGCAATACCTGCCTTCATCCTCCAGAACTGAGAGAATATGTTTCTGTTGTTCAAACTCACCTTGTCTGTGGTAATTTGTTATGAGAGTCATAGATTACTTGTACAACTAATATTAAAAGAACTGACCATCAAAGGATTAGCAGATGCTATATGCAATTTATCTTAAAATTCATGTTAAAATAATACATATTCCCATTTTACTAGAAAGAAAACTAAATTTCAGAGAATCATCCTTTCTGTTGACCTCAAAAAGGTTGTATGGAATCAAATGAGATATTTATACAAGACAGGTTTTTGAAAATCGTAAGTTACCACACTATAAAAGTAATGATGATGGTGATGGTGGTAGTGGTGGTGGTGGTGGTGCTGATGTTGGCCATACAGTATGGAGGATGGCATATTCTCATGAAACAAATGCTAATGGCAATGCACAGAAAATTCCCTACAGAAGTATATTTAGTTTTCAAAAATTATAATATATTATAATATATTATACATTATAAAATATAATTAAATATTTTTCATGATTCAGAAAAAAAACAAGCCGTTTTTTAGTCTTCATTATAAATATTTATTATTATTGCACTGGAAGAGTAAAAAACAGATCTCTATTTGGAAATGAATAAATTCTATTAAAACTGAAGGAATATTTACAGGATGCTTACAATGTTCTAGGTATAACACTAATATTCACAAGTATTATCTGAAACTAGGGAGCTTCTAATTTTTTCAATATACCCACAAGAGGACAAGATCAAGACAAAAGGCATGCTCTCTCAAATTGTTTGTATCATAACTGGAAAAAAAAACATCATTTTTTCCAAAAACTTGAATGATAAAACAAAAAGAAAACACAAATTTCTAAATTTAGAGTTCATAAATTTATGGGAATCAACTTGAAAATACTGTGTAAAAAAATGAGAAACTACTAAGTATTTTCATTGGTTACTATTTCAGTTTAGTCCTTAAATATTTATTAAGTTTATTAAGTGCCAAATACACAAATGAACAACATCTACTCCCTACTTTCAAAAAATATATAGTATATTTACAAAAAGCATGAGCAGATAAATTTTTTATCATGTAGAAATTTAATACAAAAAGATTAATAACTAGAGTTGGAAAGAGAAATGTTAAGTCCAAAGAGTCAGGAGAGAATTCCAAGTGGGGAGGATACCTGATGAGCATGATCTTCAAGGAAATGTACATTTGGGAAGGTAAAGAAAGGTTAAGAATATAATCCAGGCAAAGAAAATATAATAAGCAAAGAAAGTATATACTACTGAAACTCATTATTTTCAGAGTATCAAACTTCTAAGGTGGGAATGAGGAGGAAGAAGAAAATAAGAGCTTTTTAAAGAAACCTAACTTTTTGGTAAACACTGGGGTGTTATAAAGGAGTTTGCACTACACAGTGGCATAAGAGAGTATATATTAAAGTGTGGCAAACTGGATTCAAAGAGCATTCTATACAGTCTAGAAAGTGAGTAAGGGCCTGAATTTATACAATGGGAATAGGGATTGAGAAGAGAACACATAAAAGAATATGTAGCTAGAGATTGTTGATCATAGATGGATATGAGTCAAGTTTAATTACAGGCTTACTGGAGTTGTTGGTACATCCAACACTACCCTCAGTAGTACTCCATTTTAAAAAATAAGAGTTTAGATCAGTAATATTTAACACTTGTTTAATCATTTATACAATTAGTGAAAAGCTTTGAATACATTCTCAATGTGTATGGTTATTCCTTTATAATAAACATATCCACAACTAAACTAAAAATTTTATGAATCATAATGAAAAATTTAAAAAATAGAAATTAGACATGTTGGATAAAAATATAAAGAATAAAATTAATACCAAGAGAAATTTAAATATATTCCTTTTATAGGCCAATGGCCTAGAATAAGAAAAATAACAATCCGATAAATTACATCACATCTGGAGACTTTCACACCATTCTAAGAATGCTGACAAAAAGCACATTCAGAGAGGATGATCAAGTTTCTCAAAGATGTAGAAATCATCATATAACTGTGGACATTTCAACCAGGAAAGCAAAACATAGAGAAGACAAAGAGAACACTTTAAAATGGAGGTAGGCATTGTTCTCAGTTCTTCTGTGTCTCTCTCTGTCTTCATTATTCACAGGAGGAAATATTAGACTGATTTGTAAAATTACATAATCTTGGCTGACCTGTATTTGCTAAAAGTCAGTAACACTGTGGTTTTAAATGTTACTACTTACATGTGACCCTTTATTTCTCATGCCTCCATACTATCAAAACTGTAAGTTTCTCAAGAGTAGATATAACAAACCAGCTTGGACTCCATTCTTTGTAATCTAGCTCCTTTTGTTTTTTGAAAACTAACAATCTAAATAATTCTAATCTCATACCACTAGCTGCTAAAGTTATCAGAACAACCTGATTCAATCTGCTCGCCAACACAGATCTACCCCAGTTGTTTTTGCTCATTCCCTGGCACTTTCATCTTCTCTATCAATTGTTCACTAGCTAAGATTTGGGTTTAGGACTTGGAAGATAGTGAGGTTCGCCTTAGGTTTTTAGCCAAATTATTAGACTTTGCCAATGGTATTTTGGTAAGAAGTCAAACTAAAAATAAAACAGGTCTGTGTTCTCTTTTTCTGTATATTTATTTTCACTAAGTCTCAACAAGAAGAGGAGTTGATTGGTCCAAGGCTAGATTTAGGTTTTCCTGAATCCCTAAGCCAAATCTGTCTAATGATACCTCAATCTTGCTATTACCTTGAACATAAACATCTGAATGTCAGTTGTCTATAAAGGACGAAGAGATACTAATGCTTTAACAGACAGAAAGAACATTTGAGTTCTTATGGGCAGGTAAAATTTACTAACAATGAACAAAGCTTTCCAAAAGTCACAATTTTTATTCCCAGAATGAACATTTAAAAAATGACTTCCAGCCCTAAAAAGTGCTAAAATATATATTTCAGACAACAGAGTATTGGGTTACTAGTTAAAGACAGAAATTTTTGACTCAGCTTTATAAACCATATCATACCTCTGGTTTTTGGTGATACTTATTCTTGATACCCATCAAGAAGCCACTGGCTATATAGAATGTTGCTATCTATGTTAAGATGGGTTTGATACACAGCTCAGTCAGAAACTATACTTTGTCATGCTTTTGTTTTTTGAAAACTAACAATCTAAATAATTTTACTCTCATATCACTTTCTCACTTTTCCCTTTCCCCCCTAATTTTATTCACTTGTTTCTGGGACCTACAGACTTAGAGTTGTCCTTTGGCCCCAGCATATTTGCATTTAAACAAATTTAAAATAAACATTTTTTAAAAGAATGTTTCCTATAGTTTCCTCTGACTATAAGGGATCAACCTAGTCTCAATGGTTGTAATTTTGCCTTTAACATTCAAATGTCTTCAACCAAAGAATGGACAGCAACTGTCCATTATGCCCTATATGGCCAGATACTGAGATATAATTGGATATGTTTTAATGTTATAAATAAGATATATGTACAATATTTTTCATTCAATAATGAACTCTCCAGAGTATTTTTTTAATTTCATGTTTATTCAGAAAAGGAGAATAAACAGTTTTGTAATACATGATGTTTCAATACAGCTATAAAAACTCTAGTCTATTAATAGCAATTAAACCAGAAAAGGGGAAACAAACCATATGAACATTTATTATGTCCATAAAATATACCATATGGAAATAAATCCCAAGAGTGATGGTGGGACCATTTGCATGTCACATGTCTGTGTGCACTGCTGGAGATAACAAATAGGATTTGTCACAATGTTTTGTTTTTGAATCTGTAAGGGTCATCTTACCACAATCATCGTTACCTGTGGCTAAGAGTGGATGACATCTTAGGGACAGAGATGATCTTGTCTTTATCTCACATTCCTTAATTTTCAGGTCCTTCAAGATAATCCTCAGAAGCATAACATAACATTTCATTAAAGTCTTGTTCCACACTGAGAAGCTAGTAACAATTCTGCTACTAAGTATCTCTAAAATCACAGCAAACTATTTCTGGGAACTGAGGGCCCAGTATCATGACAGTGACAGAACCATCACTTACTTACAGATGCCATGTTACTTGGCAGAGTGCTGCAGCAGTATAGCCCACAATGGAGAGGATATCAATGCTGCTTTTCCTTCCATACAGGCTCCCATACTGACAGCACAACTCCAGTTGCCAGAAGTGAAGAAAGATGGGACAGCACAAGAACTGGGAAATCTTCTCCATCCCTTGACAGATTTAGAAATGCAATTGAGAGATGGAATATGTTCATAAAGTAATAAGCTCAGTGAATTCAAAGGATCATGGATGATGAACACAGGTGAATGTAATAAAATTCTTACTCTCATAATTAATGGCCTTTGAAAAAATCAGCAATAAGTAATAGGTGAGAGCATTCAAAGGACTTCAGCAGTACTTCTTAAGAAGAGGGGTGAGGAGAAAGCAGCAGGAAAAACTATACAACAGATGCAGGGGTGGGAGATCAAAGCCAGCAAGGCTCTCACATCAGAGGAAAATGGAGAGAAATATCTGGATGACAAATCTTCCATCTCCAAGCTGAGGAGAGAGATAAGTGGGGGGGGGGGGAGGTTCAGTACAGTAAAGGGGTTGAAAAGTGCTCTCTGAATGTATGATATAAAAAGTCCCCTTCTTCTCACTGTGACTACTGGGATAATCTTCATTTACTAGTCATTAACTAAGGAGTGGATGTTTGGGGGGGATCTCAAAATCTTGTTTGAATCCTCACTTAAGTTTTAAGTGAAGAAAAGCTGATTGATGTGAATTTTGTATCAATCTACAATAGAAATATCAGATAGCAATAAGTTAATAGGTGTTTGAAATCTATTTTCCTATTAAGGTTCCATTCAAGTGACAAGAAGAAGACTCAGCTTAAAGTAGGTCTTTTTGCCTGTGATCCTTAGTACTACTTATTTCTACTATCTATGGGACTCATTCTACTATCAGCAATGCATAGACCCTTGTAGCTGTACATTCTTGAGGACATAATGTGTCTAGGTATCTTTCTGACCTCACACCATCTTGTGGAAGTGTAGATATTATAAATATTTGTTTAGTAAAAAGGAAGGGGTAAAATTAGTCAGAGGGCATTTTGGCAGAGGTAATGTTTAAGTTGGTTAAAGTGAACTTGGATATCTAGGATATCTAGACTGTCCTCAACAGTCTTCTTGGAGAAAAGGGCAGTAATACTGGGAAAAGCATTACATAGCATGATCCAAGGTGCAGTTCTGTATTTAACAATCCCTACTCTTGTATCATGGAAAGGAAACACTAGAATCTAGTCCTCTTGGGTTGAAACAGAGTGCCTTGGGATGAGGAGGAGGAGAAATGAAGGCTGTTAAACTGCCCTGGAAAATAAATATATGATAATAGATATACAATCTTTTCTTAGGCGAAAACAAACACTGAAAACATAAGACACAAACATTATTAAGCAATTCCAAGAATACTCTTGGATATCCTTCTAAAAACACAGCAACCTATTTCCCATGTTAATGTATTCCATTAACAGCTAGGTTAATTCTAGGGCACTTACAGGAGAAAAACCAAAAACTAATCAGGTGTAAACAAATGATCTGCTGGACTTGTTAGAAGCCTGCTCAATTACATATTCAGTGCTCAATAATTCAAATATTCATTGAATCCCGAATGTACAGGGCTCATAGCAATTTGGAAAATGCATACAGTTTAAAACAAGATTCTTATTCTCACAGAAATTAGATAGAAAGATAAGAATTTCAGACCTAGACCAAATGGACCTAGTAGATATCTACAGGACACTGCACCCCCAAGGAAAGAAATATACCTTCTTTTCAAATGCACATGGATCCTTCTCTAAAAGTGACCACATATCAGGATACAAGGCAAACTTGAATTAATACACAAAAATTAAAATTATATCAACTTTTTTCTCAGATCATAAAGGCATCAAACTAGAAATTAACAAGGAAGAGAAAGCAAGAAGAGTGTTCAATATGGAGACTGAACAATATGGTACTAAATGAAGAAAGGGTAATTGAAGAAATTAAAGAAGAAATTAAAACCTACTTAAAAACAAATGACAAAGACAACTCAACATTCCAAAATGTCTGGGACTCAGCAAAAGCATATCTAAGAGAAAGGTTCATAGCAATACAGGCCTTTATCAAAAACCAAGAAACTATCCAAAGAAGAAACCTCATCTCCCAACTTGAAAAATTAGAAAAAGAGCAACAGGAAAAGGCAAAACTCAGCAGAAGGTAAGAAATAATAAAAATAAAAGAAGAAATAAATAACCTAGAAACCAAAAAGGCCATCCAGAAGATCAGTAAAACTAAGAGCTCGTTCTTTGATAAAATAAATAAAATTGATTAGACCCTTGCAAAGTTCACAAAGAACACTCAAATAAACAGAACACTCAAACAGAATCACAAATGAAAGAGGAGAAATTACATCAGATACAAAAGAAATCCAAATGATAATCAGAGACTACTATGAACATCTATATGGAAACAAATAAAACAACCTGGATGAGATGGGCAGATTCATGGAAAAAATACCAAAAATTGAACAAAGAAGAGTAGTAAACTTAAATAATCCAATCTCAAGCAGAGAAATTGAAGCAGTCATCAAAATTCTCCCTAAAAACAAGAGCCCAGGATCAGATGGTTTTACAAATGAATCCTACCAGACATTCAAAGATGAAATAACACCTACACTACTAAAACTCTTCCAAAAAATCAAGAAAGAGGGAAAGCTGCCAAACACAGTCTATAAAGCAAACATCATATTCATACCAAAACCAAATAAGGACAGCACCAAGAAATAAAACTATAGACCAATTTCCATAATGAACACGGATGCAAAATTTTAAACAAAATCCTGGAAAATTGAATTCAACAATGCATAAAAAGCATTATTCACCACGATCAATTGGGATTTATCCCAAGAGCACAAGGATGGTTCAATATCCAGAAATCAATTAACATAATCCATCACATCAACAAGAAGAAAAACAAAAAAACATATGATCATATCAATAGATGCAGAGAAAGCACTCAACAAAATCCAGCACCCATTTATGATAAAAGCCCTTGAAAAGTTGGGGATAAAAGTAACATACCTCAACATAATAAAAACCAGCTACAACAAACCTACAGTAAACATCATCCAAAATGAGGAAAAACTAAAATCATTCCAATTAAGATCTGGAACGAGGCAAGGACACCCACTCTCTCCACTACTTTTTAACATTGTACTTGAAGTTCTAGCCAGGGCACTAAGGCAAGAGAAAGATATAAAAGGGTTACAAATGTAAAGAGGAACTGAAGCTATTGTCTTTTGCAGATGATATGATTCTTTATATAGCGAACCCCCAGAAATCTACAGAAAAACTTCTCAAAACAATAAACCTGTTGAATAAGGTAGCCAGTTACAAAATCAACACATCGAAGTCAGTAGCCTTCCTATACACAAAAAGCCAATCAGAAGAAGAAATTGAAAAAACACACCCATTTACCATTGCACCAAAAACAACTAAATACCTGGGAATAAACCTAACAAAAACATGAAAGAACCATACAAAGAAAATTTTAAAATGTTGCTAAAAGAGATAGAAGAAGACTTGAGGAAATGAAAAGACATTCCCTGCTCATGGGTTGGAAGAATTAACATCATCAAAATGGCCATCCTACCAAAAGCAATCTACAGATTCAACGTAATCTCTATAAAAATTCCAATGACATTCTTTAAAAAGATAGAAAAAAATTATAGAAATTCATATGGAATAACAAAGGACCTCAAATATCAAAAAGCTTGATGCCCAAAAAAAGAGAGAATCGAGGCTTAACTATGCCAGACTTCAAGTTATACTACAAAGCCATAATAATTAAAACAGCATGGTACTGGTACAAAAACAGACAATCATATCAATGGAATAGAATTGAGTGCCCAGAAATAAAACCACACATATATAGTCAACTAATATTTGACAAAGGGGTGCAAAACTTACATTGGAACAAAGATAGCCTCTACAATAAATGGTGCTGGGAAAATTGGACTAAGACATGCAAAAAAATGAACCAAGACAGCTCCCTCACACCATGTACAAAAACCAATTCAAGATAGATAAAAGACTTAGATGTCGGACCTGAAACCATAGCATACATAGAGGAAAACTTAGGCAAAACCCTCCATGAATTACAATTCAGAATTCCCTTTCTGGAAACATCTACAGATGGCAAGAAAAAAAAGAAGGAAAACATAAACAGATGGGATTACAACAAATAAAAAGCTTCTGTACAACAAAAGAGACAACAGGAAAAAAAAAAGAAGCCCAACTGAATGGGAAAAAATTTTGCCCTCCACAAGAGTGATAAGGGTTTAATAATGAAGATCCACAAGGACCTCACACAACTAAACAAAAACAAAAGAAGCCCAATCAAAAAATGGGGAGAACTAAAAAAACACTTCTCCAAAGAAGAAATACAAATGGCCAACAGGCATATAAAAATTACTCAAAATCTCTAGCAATCAGGGAAATGCAAAGCAAAACCACAATGAGATACCATCTTACACTAGTAAGAATGTCCCACATCAAAAAAACAGGCAACAAGTGCTGGCATGGATGGGAAGAGAAAGAAAGTGCTGGTGGGAATGTAAACTGGTCTAGCCACTATGGAAAACAGTGTGGAGGACCCTCAAATTAATGAAAATGGAACTACCATTTGACCCAGCAATCGCTCTTTGGGAATCTCCCCAAAAAAGACCTCAATGTGGGTACAAAGGGACACCTGTGCTAGCATGTTTATTGCAGCACTATTTATAATTGCAAGGACATGGAAACAACCAAAATGTCCCCAAATGGACAAATGAATAAAAAAGATGGGGTATATATACACAATGGAATATTGTTGATCAATTAAAAATGACAAATTTGATGATTTTATGTTAATATGAATAATAGAAGAAATCATATTAGCAGAAACAAGTCAGAAAGAAAGACAGAAACCAAATGGTTTCACTAATATATGTACAAGCAAATGAAAGTATACAACGAGGAGGGGTAACCAGCTGGACTGGCCAGGGAAGGGAGGTGGTGGGTGACCACTGGGGATTACAATAATGTGAAATATATATAAATAAATTACTTTTATAATAATAATAATAAAATAATTACACATAAGAGATTTATCTAATATCTATCACAAGTGAATGTAACTCAACCACTTAAAAACAGCTCTCAAGAAAGAGGAAATTTCAAGTTAACATGCTCCTTGGAAGAGAAACACATTCATGGCTACATGGAAATTTAGATGGACTTTAGTAAAAAAAAAAACTAATTATTCAGGTATTACTTATTACAAGCATTGGTAAAAATACACAGTGGTATATAACTTATTCCTAGATCACTAACTATACAAAAATTTCAGACTCTCTGAAATGAAAGGTAAAATTGGAGAACAGAAAACCAAAGAATAGTAATTGGTTGTACAGTGTATAAGGGATTTTTTGTGCTAGTCCCGAGGCCTGTTTAATGCACAACACTTTCCCAACTGCTCAGGCAGTCAGAGATTTTCCCATGACTGGAATTTACCTGTGTTATTGAAAACAGCTGCTGTGTTTCTCTTGGGTAACTTTCTAATTTATTGCCTTGGAAAATGGATTGTTTTCATTAAAAAAAAATTTCAAAACCTCACATTATGTATCATGATATATTTCCTTGAAGGTTTTGATACTATCTTTTAGATATTCAAAAAGAAGGAAATTCCATTCAGCCACAACAAGGCAATCTATTCTGAAAATAGCATAATCCTGCAGCATTTACAGCAGCAAAACTATAAACCTGATTGGCAAATGAAGAATAGAGTATCAATAATAATTTAATTTTCAGATTATAGCCACAGTAATGAAACCCTTTAGTATTATTAAAATGCATTTTGTACAGCACATTTACTACTTGGCATTTCTTGTTTATGATTCATAGAAAAATGAAGTTAAATTAAAACAATTTAAGCTTTCACTAGAATAATGAAATCTTATTCACTCTTAGTCAAAAACGCTTGTATGAGTTTTATATTTTTAATTATTCTTATTTTTTTATTAATTTTTTATTTTATTTTTGGTTTTACAATACATGATTGCATAATTTCTGATCCTTATGGGAATACCCCACCACACCACATCCCCTCTGGTCACTTTGCCTCCTTTCTTTTTGTTGTTTGTCCAGATTTAACCCTTTAATCTTTTTTTTTTCTTTTCTTTTCTGAATCTATTTCCTCATTCTTGGTGAGGGTGCAATTTCCTGGGACTTGGTAGAGCGTGCTGTTTATCTTTCCTGTACTGCTTTTGCCTTCATAGGCCGACTCAAGCACCCTTGGCCTGTATGATTGTTCCTTGTTTCTTGGTGGATCTCATCTCTGCCATTTCTGCAACATTCTGTTGCTCCTTCAGTCATGCTCTGGGTCTTTGGCTTTGGGGACATGACTCCCAGTTGTATGTTTTGGAAGAGCAGATCCTCGAATGGGACAGCCATCAGCTGATGGTAGGTCTCCTGGTCTCTTCTTTGGGGCTTTGCTGTAGGGCCACTGCCATTTGGAAGGCCTCTTCGCTCTGAGCAAAGAGGATGAGCAGTGCCCTTATGGACAGTGTCTCGGTGCCAGGTTTCTGTTCACAGCTCCTCAGTGACACTGTAGGCGTCGTATTTTGTTTGTTCTCGCAGTTCAGTGCTGGGCAGTTCTCGCCCTGTTCCCCTTGAGTCCTGCCAGGTGGCACAAATTTAAGGGTCTTTCTTCCATTTGGTACCTCATCCATTTGGTCTCTGTGAAAAATTGTCTTGAGGTACTTATTCCTGGTTAGGGCTCTCAGGAGTGGAAGCAAACCCAGAGGAGTCTGTGGCAGACACCCCACACGCACACACAACGCACCCTCCCTGCTTCTTCACAGGGCTCGGATGTACGCTGGGGCCCTGCACAGGACCCAGCAACTCCCTGGGCTGTTGTATGAGTTTTAAATGTTTGTGTTGGCTTGATTTTTGAGCAACGCTTTTCATTTTACCTATCTTGGAGACCTTTCTTAAGCAAACTAATTTAGCATAAAAAAAAAACCATTATATGTAGGTTTTAAAGATAAATTGCATTATTTAAAGCACCTGGTATGTAAAGGTTTATTTGATGTGAAATCACAGGAAGCAAATGATTTCAAATTTGTCCAACAGAATTATTAGTCATCATGCAAAGGCAAGTTGACTTGTTGTTCTGGCATTATCTTAATAAGAACTGCCCTCACTTAAATCAGAATGTAGACCCAGAAAAAGAAATATGATCCTCCAATCACTTACCATTTCCTTAGAAAGAGCAGAATCTCAGTTATGATTTTTCTAATCTCAGAAAATTGCTCTCACTCAAACTAGAACAAATTACAGAACATGCCTTTGAAAAAGTGCTTGTGTTACCAATGGCCTGGTTTTCTTGGAGAGGAAGCAAAGTGTGGTACTATATACAAAACCTCTGAGTTGACTGTTTCTCATTGAGTTGTTTCCTCATGCCACACTGTCTTGGTCTGAGAAGAAAGGAATTATTTTATTTAGCTCTATTCACTTTTCTTACTGTTCTAACTGTAGAGCATGTAAAACTTTCACCTCAAGTCAAATCCTGGCTTTTTTAGAAAGTTCCCTGATAGCTACTTGAAAAAGCAGCATCCCATGACGTGTGGCTATTCAGATGCTTCCCAGTCTGTGTGACTTGACTCTTACAAACACATCCAGGCCCTGGAGCTTGCCTGTCAAGTTTTATGCCTTCATTCCATCATTATCAACATTGTCGCAACAGGCAAATTTTTAAAATTTCTTTGTATCTTAGGCTTCTGCTCTGAAAAAAATGGGTATACAGATATTTACTTCAAGTAGTTGCCATGATAAAGAAAATAAGTCTTTGAAGGTCATAATAGAAAGAATTATTAATATCAGTGCTTTCTATGGGCCCATTTTCTAGTCAAGCTTTAGCCATGAAGCTCAGTCAGGGAGCAGTCTGATTATCTGACCCAGTAACACTACTCAAATTGACTTTCCCTCCTACAGTCACCAGCTTTGGAACAAATTCATGTTCCTTGAATTCCCATGACTCTTTCAACAGAAAGACAGATTCCTTGTTTGCTAGGAGACTTGGGTGTTCTACTTTTGTAGCCACACTGGTTTAACTTAGGCTCAAACACTGGAACCCCCATCACCATGAACTGAAATCATCAATAATTAGGAATATTTTCTAAAAAATAACTTTTGGAATCTTAGAATAGGATGGACACAATAACTAAGAGCACCACAGTTGAATTAGGTGGTGGGTTCACTACTGCCACCAGGAATCCTGAGCAAATTACTTAGTCTCTCTGAGCCTCAAATTCTCCACTTTCAAAAGTGGATAATGGTAACAGTTATTTCAGTCTCATTAGGTGGCCATGACTATAAGATGAGGTGACTAAGAGGTGCATAGTAGCATACCCAGCAAGTACTGAGTTCAGTATAATACGGTAGCCGTGATTGGCTGTTATCTCTGTTATAAAATACTATCATTCTTGGAATTTCAGTTTTTCCAAAGCCAGCTAACCCATTTTCAAATTCTGTGATCTTGGATAATGAAGGAAAAGGCAGACTAATATTTTGTGAATTACTTACCAGATACTTTATTCTATTATCTCATTTTGGTTGCACAACCATCTGATAAGGGAAAAATTGTTATTATACTAATTTTACAGATGAAGCAATCATGAAGGCGCTGTAACCACAGCAAAGGCAAAACGTTGGCTATAGGCTGAATCAGTATTCTTTTTTGTGTCCTTATCTCTAGACCATACTGCCTCTCCACATTACATGCTATCTACCTGGCAGGGCTAAGAAGATCAAAAGTAACCTAAGTAGTCAAGGAAGGTAGTAATTATTATCAAAATGAAAATCATAATTCAAGAAAAGTAAGAGTTTCCTGTGAATAGTGAGAATTTATTAGAAATTACTGTGAATAGCAGGCATGGAAGTTGAAGTGTTCGAACACACAACAGGAGATAAGGAGGAAATAGTTCATACTCTCTCTGTCCATTCTATATAGACCTGTTCAAGGTAGGCCTTCAATGGTGTGGCCTCCACGTGCTTATCAAAGGATTTATCAATAGTTAAGCTCAGACCTCTAAAACAGTAAGTACATCCAAGGGTCTTGTAAACATCATTCAGATGTCTTTTTCACCCTTGATATTGTTTTCTGACTCCACTCTGAAGGAAATGGGATACACACTCAAATATGCTCTGGGAAACACTTCCTCTCTCTGGGACACACCAGCCGTATATATTTGCCTTATTCTGTTTCAACACTGCTGAAAGTGTTGATTTAAGATATGTAATGGCACTACGAGTATGCAGATTAAGTAGAATTATGAGGGGTGGTGAATCCCTGGAGAAGAATGTGCCATTCTTCTGAAGATTCTTGCCAATTTACAAATAGAATGAACCCAGATCTTCTCCTTTATAACAATAGCTCAATAGTGCTAGGGAACTATATGAGCAACAATTTATTTTTCCCCACCAAAATCCCTTCTATTACTATGGTCTTTCTCTTTCCCACCTCCTAACTTCAGAAACCTCAGTACCAACATCTATGTGCAAAGGTTTGTAAAATTTTTTCTTTATACATCCATCCATTTTATTTTCTCATATTATTCATGTGTGAAACTATCCAATATTTATCTTTATCATCCTGGCTTGCTTGACTTTGGATAATTCCCTTGAATTCCTTCCACATTTGTTGTAAATGGTAGCATTTCATCACTCTTATACCTGAAATGTATTCAATTGTGTATTTATCTTCTTTATCCAGTCCTATCACTAGGCACTTAGGTTGCTTCCATATCCTAGTTATTGTAAATAATGGTAGAATAAGCATTGTGAACATAAATTTTTTTAACTATTGACTTCATATTCTTTATATACCCAAAAGTAGGATTGCTGGATCATATGAAATATATTCATCTTCAATTTACTTACTTAAGATCCATCCAGACAGTTTTCCAAAATGACTATCAATTTACATTCCATTCAATATTCTTTCTCTACATATCCTCTTCAACACATTGGAAGTTTGTTTGACATATACCACTCACACAAAAGTGAGATGTATCCTATAGTGGTTTTGATTAATTTTGCCATTATAAGAAGTAATGATTAGCATTCTTTTCATATATCTGTTAGTCTTCTATATATTGTCTTTAGAAAACTGTCTCTTCAGGGGTGGAGGATGGGGAAAAAAACTGTTTCTTCAGATCTGTTGCCATTTGTTAGTTGAGTTACTTACTTTTTTAAAGTTGAATACCTCTTTGCATACCTTGGCTATTAACTCTATTAGTTGTATAACTGGTGAATTTAGTATTTTATGCAGTAGGATGTCCTTTTAATCACTGATAATTTCTTTTGCTATGAAGATTTTTAATTTGATGTCGTTCTGATTGCTTACTTTTTACTTTTATTACCTTACCATACTGATCACATTTCCATCATTGGCATCAGAAAAATACTATTACTGTTTTCTTGTATGTATTTTGTTGTTGCAGATCTTATATTTAAGTCTCTAATTTTGTGCATGGAATCAGAGAATGATCCAAGTTCATTGTTTAACATATGACCCTTGTTTCCCAGTACTATTTGAAAAATTTCACTTTTTCACTGTTATTATTGTGGCAGTAGGTTTGTTTTATATGGCCTTTATTATGTCATAGTAGATGCTCTCTATTCACATTTACAAAGAATTTTTATCATAAGTGGATGCTGTATCTTGTCAAATGCTTTCTTTGCATCTATTGATATTATCATATGATTTTGATCCTTTCTTTTACTGTTAAATATTACAACAACAATATTCTTTTGTTGCAAGACTATAAATAAATGGAATTTTAGAAGCCTTATAAAGGTGGGAAAATGGAAACAGAAGAAACAGCAAATGGAAAATGTGAGGGTGTAGGGGCAAGATTATTCTGGAAAGATAGAACAAAGACATTTAAAGTTAGTTTCCATAAACCTTGCCTATAATTGAAAATGTTCTCATCTCCCCATGAAAACCTAGTAACATTTATACTACTTGTCAGGAATTTTGCTATGAACTTTTTTCCTGAGAAGGACAGGAGCAAGGAGGACATTTTGTAATCAACCTCAATTTGATCCACAGACTGCCCAAGGGGGCTCAACAGCGCTGAGTCACTGAAAGTCCCCTGGCTAAGCTTTCTTATTTTTAAGAAAAGAGAAAGAACGTGACCTTCAGGGCATTCTCAGTATTATGAATTTAGCTCAAGTCGATCCTCTCTGGTGGATCAGGAAGACAGTCTCACCCCAACCTTCACAATTTTGTTCCAGGATGTTATGCAGTACAAGGAAAGTGAGTTTGAAATCAAATAAATGATATTTCCAATTAATTATTACCAAGTAGCTGCAGAAATGAAACTATTGAGAAATTTATCCTTGGAGTCTGAGTCCTTTCCCAACTCCCTGTACTTTAGGCCCTTGAAAGAGAACTTGTATGAAAGAGCAATTTGGAGAAAATAGTAAAGAGACCCATAGACACAAGAATTAGCTGAACTAATCAACTTCAGCCTTGAACAATAAAAAAATATGTTTAAATGCATGTAGGGCAGAGGTGCTAAGGATTACACAATATTCTCACCAAGCCATATATCTGGTATACTATATATTTCAATAATGAAATATAATTTCTAGCATTTCTTATGTTAATTGAAAATGCTCTAAGGTAGCTTGAGATAGCAATCATTGAAAGGTCTTCAGAAAGTGAAAGTGTTAAGTATCCTGGTATATACTCTGGATTAAGATAACTTTGAAGATAAAGAGATGAGGATTAAAATCAATTTCTGTTCATTCATTCACACATGCTATCTTCCATGCTAAAGTATTTCAAAGACAAATTACAACTACCTGAAGAGCCCACTATCTTTGGTCCTAGAATTTGCAAGGAACCCTGCTGAGAAAGGAGTTCTGGGTAATCCAAAGCAGACATCACTATCACTGAAAGGAGTTTACTAAATCAGGCATGGTGGCACATGCTTGTAATCCCAGTTACCTGAGAGGCTGAGGCTGGGAAATCACTTGAGTTCATGGGTTCCAGAGAACGTGGGCATAGTAGAACCTGGGTTCCAGAGAACCTGGGCATAGTAACACCTAGTCTATTGAATTTTTTTTTTTTTTAAAAAAAGGAGCTTACAATCGAGTAAGAGAAATGGATATGTATGAAGATAATCAAAGGAGTGAAAGCTATTATTACTAGGATGATACAGTTCCCTGATTAAAAAAAATCATTTAATGCATTTAATATATATAGCAGAACCCAGAGACATTATCTAAGAAATAAGGGATCCCAGGAAATTGGAAATTGGAAGTTTAAATAATGTGGCAGTCTCAAATTTTTTCATTACGGATTTATGCCACTGAATTCTCTCTCTGGGACAAAATAGTATTTTTAGTGTGAAAGTTTCTTTCACACTATGGCACTCAGACATGTGTACCTTCACATAACCTTCATATATATATTTAGTAAGAAAGAATTTTAACTTTCTTCAGAGTTTGTCCCATAATAGCAAATATTTAACCAACCCAAAGCTTAAATTGGTGTCTTCAGTTACCGCTCTCAAATTCTAAGCATCAGCCAAATGGTTAAACAGTGTCTTTGAAATTTAAAACAGCATCTCAAAAACCATCCTTAAATATCCTTAGAGCTATCATGGAACTGGTGAGCTAAAAATAAAAATCACATGTTTTCATAATTTTGGAGACAGTATAGAGATTATTCTATCATTGAAAACTTATTTTTGTTTTGTCATAGTAAGTTCATTATGTAAGAAAAAAATTAACGTAAACCCAGGTTTTGAAAACCTTTTGCTGAAAAAGATTTATTTTGGCTAACTTATAGATACATCTTTAACCCTTGTCACTATTTTCCCTACAAGATAATTAATTACCTATCTCCCTTTCCCTATGGAAACCAGATTGATAGTTCAGATGTTAGACATACCAGTCTGAAAACCTCACATAATAAAGTATCTCCCACACATAATATCCAGAGTAAATATAAAAGAGGAATAATAAAAGAGTAATAAAGTATCACTTTTTGCTGTTTTGGGCCTATACTTAAGTAAAATAAGTATGATTTAATTTGATTTTATTCAAGTCATGTAACCACAAGTATATCATCATAGAGTAGTATACCACTCTTTAGAATATTCCTTCAATGTATTAAAAAAAACTAACCAATAATGGATCCATTTTGTTAATGAAATGATTACTATGTCTTAAAACTAAACTTAGAATTTAGAAAAATCTGAAAGGATAAACTTAAAGTTAAAAAACAGAACTGGCATAAGTGTCAAAATAGAAAATCAGTAAATAAGAAAAATGACTCATTAGTAAACTTAAGAAATATAATTCAAACTAAGAATATTTCCATTCAGAATTCAGGCTACTAGAGGGAGAGGGGAATGGGGATGAAAACAAAGCGGGGAAGTGGTCCAATGGTCTGGGGTAAAGGATTATAGGTGTTTTTTATGGTGGGTGGGATGTGGTGACATACATCTGGGAAGGTATGAACTTATTCCCCTAAATCACACACAGTGTTGTAAATCAACATTGCCTCAATTAAAAAAGAAGAAAATAAACTGTAGAAGAGGCTATAAAAAAATCACTAGATATTTTCATATTTTGTTGATAATTCAATAGAACAACATTACTACCATATTGGGCAAAAAAAAAAATAGACTAGCAAAATAGAATAGTGATAGACTAGCAAAATAGCTATAATGTTTTCTCCCTAAATAAAACTTCCTATTTCAATCTCCATACACAATGTACTGTGCTTTAGACCAGACCTTAAATGGCAGGAATATCTGCCTAGTTTTCCACTGCTGCTTCATTTCATAGATAAATCACTCCAAGAATGGCATGAATATGCAGAGAATTCCAGGCATGTAATTTTCTTACCAACTCACAAAACTTTTGGAAGGGTGAACCTAGAGGACATATAAAATGCCCTGAGAACAGTTCTATTTGCTATGGTCTTGAATTTTATAAATTTTTTGGTTATTATTTAGATACCATGGAAATAATGGTTAGCAAGAACTGGACCTAGATATCACCATTTCTCCTGGGAGTACAATCCTTCCTCACTCCACTCACTACACATTCACACAATCTTGAGAATATTCATGATTAAGTTTCTTACCCACTCAGAATAAATTTTAGTTCTCCTTAGTCAAAATTCCTCAATTAAAGACACTATTGCATCTTCATCAGTTGATGATTGCATTCTCACCATAGTGAGCTATTTGAAGTTTCAGAAAATCAGAGGAATTTCTAAGTATCAAAATTTCTGAAACTTTCACATGTGTTTGGTCATTTGTTTGACTGTGTGTTTTTTTGCTTTGTTTTATTTTTCGCTAAAAACAAAACTACTTGTTCTTTCAGCATTAATATTGTGTTTACACACAAATACATATGGAGTATGAAGGAGATTCCTTTTTTTTCTCATTGAGTGAAATCCATGCTGGTGCATAAGGAGTAAAATTCTCAGGGGTAACTCCTTTCCTGGTATGCCAGAACTCAGGTTGGTACATTTCCCATAAGTGGAAGTATGCTACGATATCTATAGCTTCCCAAACTCAATCTTGTCCTGCTGACAGGGGGGTTTGAGAGGCTCCTATCCCGCATTCCACATTCCTGTCCACATCATGAAAATAGCCTTATTGGTTCTCCATATTCCACAACGGGTCAGATAAAGTCAAACTTTGAAACTTACTCTTGAAAGCTGACCACAGAACTAAGGCATCCAGACAGGGAGGAGAGGAGAGGTGAGATTATAGTGAGGAGGAGAACAGTGAACTATGGTGATGGACTAGAGTGCTCTGGTGGTAGATACACCACGGTGACTGCACTGACAGAGAGTAGTGCCGATTCTATACTTGCTAAGATACTAACAAAGACATAAACCTATGATGTTTTAATAGAATGCTTTGAAATGAAAAAAAAAATCGCCTATTTTAAAATATACTGCCTGAAGAAATGTCCGTGATATATCAGTAAGTGAACAACGCATGGAGTAAGCTATTAACACAACATCTGCATCTCCCATAACAAAGCATTTGTATTATTTATCTCATAGGCTGTCACAACAAAGTTCTAAATACTGCGTGGCTTAAACAATAGAAATTTAGTTCCTCATAGCTCTGAAGACTGGAAGTTCAAAACCAAGGTGTTGGCAGTGTTGGTTTCCTCTCAGAATTCTGAGAGTATCTGTTCAATTCTCTTGCTTAGCTTCATGGTTATTTGCTGAAAATCTTTGGTGTTGTTTGGTTTGAAGGAACAGCACCTCATCTCCATTTTTCACCTTCAAATAGCATTTTCCCTCATTGCATGTCTCTGTGTCCAATTTTCCCCTTGTTATAATGACAAAAGGCATAGTGGATTAGGGCCCACTGTACTGTCTTCATCTTAGCTAACTGCAATTGCAATGATTCGCTTTCCAAATAAGGTCACATTTTGAGGTACTATGGGTTAGAACTTCAACATAAGAATTTTTAGGGCTACAATTCAGTCCATTATTACAGCACATGAAAAAGAATGGGCTCTCTGTATCTGTAATAAAGTGAGTTTTAAAAATTGGGTTGAAAGGAATACACATAATGTCTCATATTTCATTAACCAAGTACAAGATTAACTGGGTTAGGAGTAAATACTATTTATTTTGTTAGGAATTTAATACTGTATCAATTGATATGAGGAAGGAAGCATTAATCTTATAATCAAAAATATATTAAAAATCATAACAAAATTCAAAGAACAAAATATTTTGCTGGTAACTGGAAAGTTTCTCAATGTTTGGCATTTCTCCTCTTCTCACAATCTATTTCTGCAAAGTCTTAAAATAATAATTCTCTCTAAGATCCCAGAGTGCATAAAGCATACACTGATGAAAACAGAGAACATTTTGATTATAACAAAATCAACTGTTATAAAAACGTAGGGACAAATGCTAAATATACAGATAGGAGAATGATATTGTAATAAATGATTAAGTTTTTGAGGGGGAGAAAAAGGAAAAATTGAAATTTTTTGCATGGAAACAAAGATCTGCTGAAATGATGTGCTGGGATATGAAACAAGAGAACAAGAACTCCAAGATAAAAAACTCAAAAGGCATGATTAAATGTACTTTTCTTAATGAGAAAAGAGCAGCATAGAAGACTGAACAATTCTGTCCTCCAAATAATAACCACTCCTTAATCACTTAAAGCCTGTGAAACTATTATCTTTGTGGCAGAGGTAAGGCCAAAGTGAACTTGTGATGGGATTATTAATGGTGCACTTGAGATGGGAAAATCTTCCCTTGAGATGGGAAAATTATCCTGGATTTTTTGGGTGAATCCAATGTAGTCTCATCAGTACACAAAAACAGGGAATTTTCTAGACTGAATTCAAGAATTAAGAGAAAGAAATTGCAAGCAAGAAAAGAATGTAGCCTACCACTGCTGATTTTAAAGACGAAGAGAGGACCCAAGACCCAAGGAATTCGAGTCCTACTCCAGGAGATAGAAATGATATTCAACTGAAAGCTCACATGGAAAGAGGGATTTCCCTCCAACAATCACAAGAGACCAATTTCTGCTAATAACTCAAATATATAGAAAATAGTTACTCCTCTAGAATCCCCAAAGAGGAATGTAACTGCCTGTCAACACCCTGATTTTAGTGCAGTGAGATGCAAATTGGATTGTTCATGTAAGAAAATTAATCTATGTTAATGCCATGAAGTTTACCTTGATTTCTTATGACAAAAATAGCAAACTATTAAAATAAGAATTACAGAATCTAATATTATGAATATTTAAATAGTGTCTATTCCTTCTATTCAAAGAGCTGTACTGAGTACCTTGTATACCCTCTCACTTATGTCCCACTGCAGGAGTCTCCTCTTCTCAGAGATTCCTTTCTCTGAATTTATGTTCAGAGAACATTTTCCTTTGGTTCTTATAGCCTTAATGCTGGTTAGTTTGAGTTGTAGTCACACACATATAATCTCTAAGTATGGCTAATGTTTACTAATCATTGAAGATGGAAGTGAAGATGGAAGAGAAGAGACCATGAAATTTCAGAAAGAAAAATTTGACTAATAAAGGTAAGTAAGTATCTCCTTAAAATCTGGCTCACAGTCTCTCCTAAATATTAGCTAAGAGTAATAAGAGGCAAGGTTCCTATAATTATAAACAGTTTATGAAGAATCTCATCTATATGTTTATATATATATTAGGTCTCGCTGTTTTGCCCGGGGAACCACAGGCTCACTTTGCCTGGGGTACCATGGACTTAAGTGATCCCCAGTCTCAGCTTCCCAGGTAGCTGGGATTACAGGTGGGCACCACCGTGCCCAGCTATTTTTTGAGACTAGGTCTTGCTATGTTGACCTGGGTGAGTTTCGAACCTGCAGACTCAAGTAATTCCTAGTCTCAACCATGCTCTAGGCTGTGCTTACAGGCACGCGCCACCATGCCCAGCTATTAATATATTCTAAAATTTACGTTTTTCATACATAAATGGGTTTCAAGAAACCCATCCAAAGGGAAAAAAAGCAAAACAGCAAGCACTGCATTCACATTCTAACCACAAGAGACCAGACTTTCATGGCCTCCAGTGGCAGATGTGAACACCTTGGCCAACCACATAATGGAAAGGTGCTTACACAGCAGGTACAGTGACCAATGATCTAGAAAGAATGTTATTCCAATTACATGTGTTCATGATCCCTACTTCCTGCCAGATTATAAATTCCATGAAAGCAAGGGAAATACTGGTTCATAGTTTCACCCTCAGTGCCTACCTCCTAGTGAAAACTCAAAATCCATTTATTGAATGAATCTATGAATGAATATCTCTAGTCTAGTATATAAAACACTAGTCTAGTAAATAAAGCTAGTTCAGTATATAAATATATTAATCACCAAGAAAATAGAGCAGTGATTACATATATAGTTTTCTTTTTTGACTCTAACAATGAAACACATTAAGAATGCTGTATCAATATTAACTAAAAGATGAGACAAATCCAAGTAACAGTTAACTTGGAAAGTCAGGAAGCACATTAGCTGAGATCACAAGAAGTTGTGAAGTGGAGTGGTCAAGGGCTTATTCATTTGGCTCTTCAATAACATTCTCACAGTATTGGTTTTTCATGTTTATCTGCTCTATCTTCAACAAGTTGCCTAGTCCTTTGTCCAGCTCCTCTAGAATTCCAGGATAGATACTAAAGATCCAGCATCAATTCTTCACCCAGCAACACCAGAAACAGACAGGCAACTGAGCTTTCTCCTATATCTACTTTAAAAGTCAAAATGCATTCTCTTAAGCTTATTAACAGATGTTCCTCACTGGCAGAATTATGCCACATATAATATTCCTGAATTAACTACTGGTGAGGTAAGCAGATTTACAATGACAAAAATAAACTTATCAGAATTGGATGGGACTCAATATCTGTTATTCATGGTCATCTGACTCACTCAGCAAATTAACTTACTGTAGCAAGGAAGAAGTAAAGGAAATATTTGTTGATTAAACTGCTATTAAAGAATTCCATATTGCAGGAAGGACTGGTCTACATGAACACTTTTCTGCATATACATCAAACTGCTCGTTGGAGTTCCCAAAACTTTCCTCACAATTCTAAAAGTCTTAAGTTATGTTTGTTGTGGCATATATAATTTTTATGGCATAAATTTTGTTGTCAATACATCTAATAAAATCTTTCTCCTAAGAAAAATATTTTCACTACTGATTTCCACTACTTAAAAATTAGATATCAAAACTTTGTGCTTCAATTCCTAGTCACTTAATATCCACTCCTGAATTTGAGCCATCATATATTTCTATGTGCCAAGGTAAGACTTAGCTTGCCTCCCCACTAATAAAAACTATGGGAACACAGAAGCCTGCTGATATAGACTGAGTATTTATGTCTCCCTAAAATTCATATGTTGAAATTCAAACCCTGAAATAATTGATATGGTACTAGGCAGAACTATCATGAATGAAATTAATACTCTTCCAGGGAGATCCTTCACCCTTCCACTACATGGGGTTGTATAGAAAAGAGTGGTTTAAGAAGCAGATTCTCTTCAGTCACAAAATTAGTGCCTTGATCTTGGATTTCCCAGATTCCAGAGAAATAAATTTCTCTTTTTTATAAGCAATCGAGAATGTGGTATTTTGTTATGGATGTCCAAATGCACTTATAACAAATATATGTGTTATACTTCCAGAAATTTACTAAACTCTTTCCAGAAATTTACTAAACTCTTAATTACCTCCACAGCATAATATTTGGAAAGAGATCAAAGAGGATCAGTTACATGTGACATGCCCCCTGCTACTGTTACAAGTAACAGAATTCACTATCCAGTCTATTCCCTCTGAAAAAAATCATACTTACCCTTTATATTTGAGATATGACATCCACATATGTGAGAAAATCATATATCAATTTTGAAAGTTTGAAGTCAGAGCAAAAAGTTTGAAGTCTATCCTTCCCAGCAATAATTACAGCAAAAAAAAAAACATCAAATGTGAACAATCCCTTGGAAATATTGAGTAGTAGGTTTTAGCTCTTCAGCTTTAATTGAGTTTGAATTTCTTTGTGTATTTCCTGCATTTATGGTCATGAAAAACTATAGAATAGAAAAATAAAATATGATTCTCATATCACTCTTCAGATTACAAATGTAGAGAAAGCAACACTTAAGAAACCTATACCGAAAAACAAATGATAAAATTTTGAGAATTTCAACAGGGAAAGAGCAAATTATGCGTGCATACATAATATATCTCATAAGATATATTAAATTTAGCTGTTGGTGCTGAGAAGTCTGTGGGATAGATATTTTTTCAGTCCAAATTACCTCATAGAGCCTTGTTTTTGTTACTTCGGGCCCTCTGCTATCTGACACTGGCACCCTGCATCAGCCAAGATGCTAACCAGCTGAAAAAGATTGAGAAGCAAGCCTTGCACTTGAGCCTGGGAACTGTCACTCTGTGTCTCTTTAGACTTGTGACAAGGTATGCCTTTCCAATGGGCTGTCAGCTTGATTCCTGACTTGACAAAGCAGCTGTGTGTACAGATGTCTTTAAAACATGACAGAAAGAACCTGATCTCGTCCTGCAAGCAATGACACAAAGCAGGCACTGCTTTGAGGGTGAAGAGGGGTGAGAAAGAAAAGTATAGCAATAATTAAGCAACAGAATTAGTTCACTCTGTGACCAGTAACTATGATGGGAAAAAAATGCTGTCACCGTCCAAAATCACAAATTGACAATAAATGATCCATGCAGAACTGACTTTGAAATCAATTTCAATGGCTGACTTAATATATTGAAAAAGCATGTTGAGTTAGTAGGTTCCTTTAGCTTCACTACATTTATCACATTGGTGGGGAAAATGCTATACTTGGTATCAATTCATCCTATGTGCTGCAAAGGCAAAAATGGTTTCTTGTTCATACATTTTCTCCAAGATTAATATCTTTGCTTCAATTAGAGAAATCTTTAAAAGATTCGATCCAGTGGTTAGCACCTAAGAATATTTCTCTTTACTGTTTCAATGTTAGGGGCAAGGATCAAAGAACTTCAATATTATTAGAAATCTTTTTAAAAGTCTGAGAGAAAAAGGAAAAATTTCCTTCTTTGGACAGGGCAGTAACAAAGGTATAAGCACCAATTCAATATCGTTTGATATCACCATTGGTTTTTTTCTGACCCACACATCAGAGAAGTTATTTCTTCAGTTCTGAAGAATCAGGAATTCCACTCCATCTTAACTAGTTCTCCATTCCACAGCATAGGGCAGTCTGAAAATGGAGAAAGACCCAGCCTCCATAAGCAATGGACAATCATTCATGGTACGTCTAGAATGTTGACTCCTAATTAGCAGGAAAGGAGGACTAAGGCTGAAGTCTAAGGATTATCCAGAGCAGTTAGCAGTCTGAGTTTCCACTTGGCACTAGAGTTTCTAGAAACCAAGAACCTGTATTCAGCAATTTGTAGATTTTTGAGATTCTTGGATTGCTAGCACCATAACTGCATATATCCTTTCTGTGTGACTTAGACTAATTTTATTTAAATTCTCGATTTCCTCACTGTAAAATGAGGATAAGTAATAACTAAATCCAAGGGTTGTTTTAAAATTAAGTGAATTTATATTTATGACCCACTAATAGTCAGGTAAGCAATATTCTATAAGAATCAGTTTTTGTTTTTAATCTAACAACATATAATTAACTTAATCCTCTATTTCTTTAACCAACATTTACTTCCTGTCATAAATGATGAAAAAATCCTCTTACTTTATTTCCTCATAATAGATCTTTCCCCTGTGATCTTTATTATGTTATTACAACCATCATACCTTTAAAAATATTTTAGAGCATTATATTTATTATATTAATTACTTGATTAAAACAAAACACATTGAATTCTGTGCCACAGAAGCTTAGAAAATATGAGATAATTTTATACTCACTGGATCACATGAGTTACTACATTACTCATTCCTTGAAGTCCACAAGGTCATGGTACCCATGACAGGGTGCCACAGTTGCAGTCTGAATTCTTCACGCATACTTCAGCACAGAGCTGTCATTCGGTGATCACTTAATGATTTGGATATCTCCATCTATCTTATTTTATCCTGTTAAATACAGGAGTTTCCTTCTTCCTTTTGAAGAATCTGGTAGGCTGTCAGATTTTTGTCCTAGGTATCTATGTCTATGTAACAATAGAAAAATTGAGACACTGAAAGAATATATATTATTGTTCACATTTCTTTAATTTGATGTGCTCCAGTGGGTGATTGTGGTTTAGAGTCTCTCATGCATCGTAGTTAGGAAGGACAAGAATTGGATTGAAAAGTCACTATAATAAACCCAGGGGATCATAAATCAACGTTATCTCAATAAAAATAAATAAATAAAATAGAGCTTGGTTATGATAAGTGCTTAATAAATATTCAACACCATGAGGAAGATGACTACACTAAAGATACATTTGTGTATGTTGAAGGGAAAAAAGTCCACATATTTTTTATGAATGATAGAGCAAAATTACACAATGGAGATTTTACACTAATACCTACTAATAGAAAAAAGAGAAGAGAGAAAAGTCAAGTATCTTTACATCTATAGTATACTTATTTATGAATTAGAGAGATTTTAAGGAAATGCAGCAAAATCTCAACATATCTCAACCTAGTTGGTAGACATGTATGGTTTTGTTACATCACTTTTTATATTGCGGTATTTTTGAAATATTTTACAAAAAAAATTTCAAAGGAAAGGACCAGAATGAGATGTCTCCAGATATTAAATAGCAATACACCTGAAAATTAGATAATGAGTGTTCTTTATTTCTTAAATATAGCTTTCTGAATTTTCAGTGACAATGTATTATTTTATAATAACACCCAAAAATTTTAAGCAGATAAATCCTTTAATATTAAAGTCAAATAGTTTTGTTTGATCTAAATTAATCTTCAATATTTAGATGCCTACTAAGCCAAACAAAATCTCTGCTATTAAAAACTGCATAACTTAGTAGAGCGTTTGATTTATTATACCAAAGCTTATATTTACAAAATAAGCACCCTTTTTTGTTTCAAGTCTTTAGAGATAAAAGTCACAAATAATTTATGCATGTCTGTCACTATATTTGTTATAATAAAATGTCACTTCCTATGAAACCCACATTATTGAGACAATGGTTGAGGAATACAAAGATACATAAATGTATTTCTTAGAAAACCCACACTACTGACAACACCACAGATCTTCTCTAACTTTTCCTATTTACTGTTTCATGTCTAATCTGAAAACAGACTGATCTTCAGAGACCTTGTAATTTATCTTTTACCATGATTACAATTTCTAATCTAGCCAGCAGCAGTTCAAATTGAACTCTGATTCAAATGATCAATAGCTGTGTGAGACCCATTAAATGTGTGAATATTAAATCGTTTTTGTATAAGGGTTGTCCAAATGAAAAGCATATAATTATCATCTATTAACATATATTGAAGCAAATAATACAAAAATGCAAAATGTGCCACTTACAGCCTATCAGAATTCCAGCAACTGTGATGCTAATGTTAAATCTTATAGTTTACATAGGGTTAGTACCAAATTATATTTATGGTTTTAAGTGTTTATTAATAATGTAGACCTTCGGCCACAAAATGAATACATTTGTAAATGAAAAATATTTAATATCTCATTGTATTTTTTTCCTCTTTTTAGCACACTTCCATAACAAAATTTTTGCTTTCTACTGTAGGAAATAGCCAAGGTTAGTGAGTAGAGGATAAGTAAGCTAGTTTGTTAAGAAAATAATTCCAAATATCAAGTTTTCTTCCATGTTTTCCCTGTAAATTAAAAGCCTATACAGTTATAAATGCACTAAATTATTAAAGCAAACAGAGAGAAATTAATCCATTCCCTTACTGTGAATATCAGAGAGAACAGTGACAAAATTCTCCAGACATTCTATGTAACTCCCTGTAATTTTTAACAGCATAGTTCGAAAACTTTTCTGTATGAAAACCTAAATCCCCAGTGATTTAAGGTAAACCAAGACAAATAACCTTTTATGGCCTATTTTCCAGTTTCCCTAGTAAGAGACTTGTTTGAATGTATTCAAGACAAAGGATATAACAAAGATGATGTAATCCATTTCCAAATGTCCGTTCTTCAAAACATCTCATGGGATCCGCTAAGCATGTCCTCACTGCTATGGTGAGATCACATGTTCCAAATGCTCTAAGATACAGAACTATCACGCTATTGAATGTTTGTAAAAATAAACTTTACTATAACAAGTCTCTGAATTTTCTGGGTTTGCCTGTGACTGTATCCAACATTCACTTCCATCTCCAATCCCTTCTACCCCCCAGTCTAGGTCCTACTTTTCTTTCAGTATTTGTAATTCAGGAACACTATCCTGACTTCTTTGTCCCCAGATCATTTTTCTCCCCACAATTTACAAAGATTTAGTCCCTAGTCCTTCATTTGTATTTGCATTGTTTCTGTTTACTCAGGATCCTAAATTTTATTTAGGAAAAAATAACCACATTACCTCTGTTGGGTCTTAAGTAGGTCTGGATAAGGTGTTCTTAGATGGCTAACTTCAAGCAAGGAGAGGACCATCCTCTCTTCCCACCATGCCTCAGACATATGAAAACTC
The DNA here is from genome assembly GCA_004024945.1 of Uropsilus gracilis. NCBI lineage: Eukaryota > Metazoa > Chordata > Mammalia > Eulipotyphla > Talpidae > Uropsilus > Uropsilus gracilis. Next base: position 30,127 of record PVHY01004063.1, on the reverse strand, counting down.
TTCCCACCATGCCTAAGACATATGGAAACTCTCATACTGTGAGAGGCATTATATGTCAGTTTTTAACCATGACAGCAAAAAATGGTCAAAAAAATTAGGTCTCTCTTTCAATACATTTCAGTCTTTCTTACCTTGGTCAAAGCTATTACATAAGCTACTGACTGATGTTCCTTCTCCTATGAATGTTTCTCTGGTGAACGATTTTCCATAAGCAGCCTGTTATAATTACAGAAAATCTAAATCTAATTTCCACCTACCAGTTCCCTATCTTAGTGCTTTAAATTTCCCAGCAATTATTTGGTGAGCTTGCCCCCACCTTCTTTGCATTAAGGTTCCTTTCACTAACCTTCTTTTGAGTGATTATTTGATGAACTTTCCCCAATTTTTTTTTTTTTTGGCATTAAGGCTTCACTTTTTTTACCAAAAAAAATTATTTTACACAGGAACCATTTAAACAAACCTTCCATGTAGAACTAGAGTCTTTCAAGTAAGAAAAAGATTAGCCTGACCTTTGTTACATCAATTAATCAATATAGTTACACCACAGATTTACCTTTTAACCTTGGTGTTTCCACAGTGCAATATTAAAGCATGATTTGTAAGGTTGCTCTATTTTTTATATGGTTAAGAACAACACTCTGTGTGCTTTGATAAAGTGTCAGAGCATAACACAACACAGGAGAGCGAGCTTGGGGTTTTATTGTCTTCATTGAATATAGCTTTGTATTGAAGCAGCAGTGCCCACAAAGCTGGCTGATTGAAATTAATTCCTAGGTTCTGTTTGCAGATTCATGCTGCTGGAAAGGCCATTGTTGGGGTATGCTCTGAAGGGTGGAATCATTTGATCTGAATTTCAGATAGGAATGTGTCTGTTGCCAGTATCAATAGCCTCTTTCCCAAATTAAAGTTTATCCCCAAGAAAAACAAGAGTTTTCCTTCACCCTATCCCAAACCTACAAATGACACTTTCTTTTCTACTCTAGTCTATTTCATGGGGGAGGAATTTAGAGATGTTGAAATATCTCTGAATATGATCAAGTCCTTTCACTGAATCCACTTCATAGTAAAGAACACTACCATTGTGGCCTTGGTGAGGGCTTTATAGACAGAAAAATCTCCCCCACTGAATCACAATGAGCATCTCATCAAAGCATTGTAGAATCTCTTTTGCACATACCATCCATCCCTTTTGTTTTACAAAATAGGAAACTGAACTCCAGAAAATGGTATTTTCACTCAGGTCCAGAAGGTACTTGGTAGCAGACTCAGAACTCAGAAACCAGATCTCTGAGCTCACTGCAATTTCCCCCAAAATGCTAAGATGCCACACTAGTGCTTAAGAAAGCACTCAATTCTATAATAATATTTGCAAACTTGTCACTTCTTCAGAAACCAAAAATAAAACTTTATGTGGATGGTGTAAATTTTCTTATGGTATGGGGCATACAACAAGCACCATTAACCCGTATTATTCCTTCCATATCTTTCTCAGATTTTTCAGTATATCTCTGGCATCATTCTGAGGCATAGGGATATTTTCTCCTTCATAAATCCTGACTTTTATTTTTGACTGCCTTACAGCAAACTTACTGTAGAGATCCTCAATGTCAATTCGAACATTTAAGAATAGGCCAGATGGAAATGTTAACTTTTAATGTATGTTCCAAAGAAAAGAGAGCATCAATATCTATAACTGCACTTCTAATTCTTTTTTGGTATAATTCATGAAGAGTTAAGCACTTTCATTCCCAGAATTTGGTACAAAGGTTGTTGAATGAATTGTACTTTCCTTTCCACCTTTAAATTATGAGAAGCACCACGGAATGCCAAGATCAAATACTCCGTTATCAGTGCACAAAGTGACCTTTACTATGGATTCTGTGATGCTCCCAATGGCAACTCAATCATTAAGCTTCCTTTTGATAACAGAGCAGTACCTTTCTCTTAAACCTAGTTTGACCAATCATTAAAATACATCTGATGTTGTCAAGGAATGTTCTTAGATAATGTGAGATCCTAAGCTGTAGTCACAGGTTTGAGTTGACTAACATTACTTAGCTAAAGGGATCTTTAAATTTAGTGCTGTTGTTTGAGCATTAGTAACTTCTTTAATGAATTTGAAATCATAATGGTTTAAATAACAAAGAGGAAAGATAAAATTAAGTAGAAAATCATGTAGTGTAAAACAGTGTAAACTTCAGTTTCCAAAATGAGGAGAGTTGTTAAAGGTTGTTAAAGGAATTGTAAACCCTAGAGACATTGCTTAGCGATACCTAGATGGCATTATTTTTTGGCATCTTGTAAGAAGTGAGTGGTTGTGCGTACATGTATATGAATGTGTGTGTGTAAATCAAGACTGTATATCATAAAAAATGATTTGCAAACTTATCAAGAATATATGGAAAAACAGTAACACGCCAGTGTTCTCTTTATGGGAAAGAATGATTAGAATTTTATTCAAAACAAAGCAGTAGTTGTGCATTGTTTAAGGATTTTTGTTTTACTTTTATGTAGGGACACACATTCATGAAGGGTCAGACTACCAATCCTGCTCAATACTCCCAAAAATAAACCTACCAAGAATATTTTGCATAATTTCCCCTATTTCCCACTGAGGCCAAAGGAGACTTCAGCATTATCTCCTGGTACTTTGGCACTGAGCACAGAGTACTAAAAGGGAATGATACTGAAATCTAAGTTAGCAATGAAAGTAAGATGATGCCAAGTTTTAGCTTGTGAGAACCTTCTTCTATGCTCTATTTTATGATTTTAGAAAAGAGTTGCACTCATTTAGAATTGGCTACCATAGCAGATAAGTTCTTAGAACAATAAGCTTGAAGTTTAAAATAAAATTCAAGGATGCTCTTAATAAGATTATATACTATTAATCCATGGTTTTCTGCCAAGTAGTGTCTTAAATATTTTTTTGGGAAATTATTCTACTTCAGAAGAATGGTGTTTATAACTACTTACATATGTGGAGACCTTGTCTTTGACCTAAGGAAGTTTACATTTTGTTTAGATAGCAGTTTTAGAAATATGATCATTTTATATATTGAATGAACATATAGAATGGATGAAGACAGGAATGCAAATAAAAATAAGTTTTTTTTTTTTCCCTAATGGAGTTCTCAAAGATTTTAGGCAAGATAACCATTAAGAGTAGGAGTATGGAAACTGCATTCTCACTCATTGCTGAAGGGAGTATATATATATTGATCCTTTCTTAAGGGAGGGAATTTGGCAGTATATATTAAGAGCCAGAAAATTATGTAAAAACCTTTCCATAAGTCCACTTCTAAGGATATAACTGGCCAAAGGCACAAAGATATATTTGTAAGAATCTATAATTTGTAAAAGTGAAAAATCTGAAACAATAGTAATGAAACAATAAGGATTATTTTAATCATGTACTTTATTCATACATATATACATAGTAGAACACTATAACTAATAGAATTAGTACATTCACAAATTTGAAAAGGTCACTTTGAGTGATTATTAATTAAAAGTAACACATTATAAGCCAAATTGTAATGTGATGCAATTCTAAAAGGAAAAATATAGTACATGGATGGGTATAAATTAAAAATACATATCGTAATGCTGCCTAATTGTCTTTGAATATTGAGCTTTTAAACAGTTTATGTTTATTTCTATTTCCCAGTATTTGTACAGTTAATACACATTAATCGAATACTTGGGAAATAAGGAATGATGTCATAATATCTACTTCAACTTTTTGGAATAAAAATATTTGGAATAAAAATATTTGGAATAAAAATAAAAATAAAAAAACTGTTTCATCCCTTCTGGTTTGTATGTCATTTTATGAATCTTTTTAAAAAAATACTCTATTCTAGAGACAGTGGAACAGGAAGAAGGAAAAGGGAATGAAGAGAAGTTAGAAGGAGGGAATGAATAAACAATACAATGATGCCATGCAAGTTTATAGTTGTCAAATTGAAGTTGAAAGTAGCTATTACACAAAAGTTTGTTAAAACGTTTAAACTTCAATATTTTTAGTCTATAAATTGAAAATCATAATAATGTTCTAAGATTGTTAATAAGGAGGAAGTTAAGGCTTGTTCATGGAGGGTATAAGAGGTATGCTAGACTCAGAGCTAAATGTGTTTTGTGTGTTATTACATGGTATTGGCTTAACAACCTATCAGTCATTTAGCTCCATTTTGCTAGCATAGATAAAGTAACTGACCCAAAGCTAGAAAAATGTAGGGTTGCCACAAAGTTGCCCAACAAGAACACTCCACTTCAGACAGTAACAAACCAGCCACTCTTGCTATTCCTCTCTTCTACCTTCTCCCTTTCCCCCACCTCTCTCTCTTCGGAAAAGAGAAACATGGATCACTTAAACTCAAAATCTACCTTGAAAGATGCTGCCATTCAGACTCTCCGTGAAACTCATTCAGCTATACAAATTAATCTTCAAAACATTCAAATGCACAGGAAAGATGGATAGAAGAAATAGGCTATTTCCTGAGCATTCTTGAATAATCTTCCCTTTCTGGAGTTAATTTTTATGTTTTTATTCCAAATTTTATCTGATCCTAATACCCACATATTTACTATATTTCCCTACATATGTTCCTTAATATTTGTAGGAGTTCTGTTTGTAGCTTTTCTTATGTTGCTTTCCGTATCAACTTATCCTTTGTTCTTATAGCAGAAAACTTTCTATCCCTAATCTTTCCAGAAATAGTGATATTTCTAGAATATAAAATCTAAACTCAAAAATAACATAATTTCAAATAAAACACCTGATCCAGACCCAAAATATTCTGAATATAATCTATCATTTTTTCTTTCCACTATAAATGGTATTTAAATACATAAATGCATAATCATGATTTAATCTTTCAAAAGGGTTGTGATATGTCAGAAGTGAACAAGCACTTTATCACAAGAATGTACTATAAACTACAGCTGTAACTTTATTATGATAGTACACAAGACGCTACCTAAGAGTTATAAGAATCCAGCAGGTCAACATGGTACTGTCAGTTTTTCCCAGTCCATAAAGTCTGAAATCAGGTGAGGGAGAGACACTTTGACTAGTGCCGATAGCTCAAAAAACCTCTTTTCCCAGCTTCTCCCTGATTTACACTCAGTGCTACAGCACCTAGTCTTTCACAGATTCCCTACTTTTGTTAATGAAAATGCAAGTCAAGTTAGAACTGCTTTTTTTTTGGGGGGGGGGGCTAGGTCTCGCTATTTTTGCCCATGGAACCACAGGCTCACGTTGCCCGGGGTACCACGGACTCAAGCAATTCCCAACCTCAGTTTCCCAGGTAGCTGGGATTACAGGTGTGCGCCACCATGCCCAGCTATTTTTTTTGGGTCTAGGTCTCACTACGTGAACCTGGTGGGACTTGAACCATGATCCCTGGCCCTGGCCATGGCTTCCTAGGCTGCCACCTACAGTCATGTGCCACCGTGCCGTCCTAGAACCACATTTTAAGCTTTGCAATTGGCCGCTTGGCCTCAGGTGTAACTTCTACAACTCGTGCAGCCTGCGGGTTCTTATCATCAGCAGCCCCTTATCATCATTTTCAAAGCCAAAACAATTTTTTTCAGTAAAAAGAACTCTTTCTAAAGTTATTTTTATTACTTACTACAAAAAAAAAGAAACGCATAAGAAAATCCCAATTACCCCAAACACTGTACAAAATCTGTCCTCAGTCTTTCAACACCTGTTTATCTCACCAAACATCCAATCAATTAGAGTTCAACAACACATGCTCCAAGAATAGGGCATCTTTCTCTGGTGTGCTTCAACTTCCAAGAAGTCGAAGATGTGGTGCTGTCTTCTCCCTGCTGTGTCTTCTTCACTTTAGCTGTAGAAAGAAAGTCTGAAGTACAGGAAACAACAAAGCTCATTTTCTTCTCAGGCTTAACTCATGGTCTCTCCACCAGCCTCTAAGCCCACCAGATATGGCAAACTCTAACATGAAAGTTCCAAATCTCAAAACTCTTTAGCTTTCAGCAGGCACATTCAGCTTATGCTTACTAAAAGCCATGAGTTCACCAGCCCGAGCCAAAGGTCCCACGTCCCAGGCTACCTCAGCCATCATGGCTGGCCTTCATACTCCTCCAAAAATGGCTAAATCCCCTTCTTTGTCCTCAAGCCCTCTTTTCTTGCCATACAGGATTCAGCAGGGGAAAGGAGGTGTCCTGTGAGTACTTTGAGATAATCAAAGTACAGACCAATTCTCTTTGAAATTTGCAAATCTATAGCCACAGGAGAGTAGCTCCTTCTCAAATGTATGTATCAACTATGTTAATGGCACCCAGGGGGGAATGCACCCTGTAAGAAACCTACCACTAGAACAAACAAGAGAATGGTTGTAATACAAGGTCAACTAAAAATTATTTTAAGATGCTCTGTAGTTAAATTTCTTAGGATATTTTAGCTTCTGGAGACATATGTGCTATCTTTGTTTTTTTTACTTATGATAGTTTTGCCATCTAGAAACTCAACCCTACAATCCTTATAATATCTGAATCTCAAAATTGTAGTCATCATCTTTACATGGAGCACTTGTTTCACAGAGCCTGTACTGTTGCTTCATGATTCAGATTACTCCTTTCTCTGCATCCAGGCAGCCGCTATCAAATTCTATGACACCTGTTGTATTCTACTGGTAGAAGAGGTTCATAGTCTTTAGCAGGAAATTTGGTAAATTTAGAAAAGTACAGATATACCCTAGCATGAACCAACAGCACAATCCAGCAGTTTTGCAGAGGTACTTAGCGGTTGCGAATGATCACATTAATGACAACATTTTTTAATTGTATCATTAAAATAGAATGATTCTGGTAGAAGAAAGGAATATGCAGTAAATAATCAATGAGAAAAGTCTACTGTACCTCAAAATTAAAATTTCCTGTGTGAGAAGAAAATGCTTCAAAACATCAACTCTGGCCTGGTACCCAGAGCCAGTAACTTTTTCCAGACTAATCACTAGTGAAGAAGGGGTTATAATTCCTTTATATAATACAACTTCATACAACAAAATAAACATGAAGCAAAGAGTTCTTTAGGTACCTAGATTAAGTGTTTTACAACAACTGGCAAATCACTAGTAACAGGTCTTTTGTTCCTTTCATAAGTGGTCAAAAGTAATGAATAATAGAAAACTATACCAAATCCACTAACAGAAGGTTCACATGAGATCATTTATAACAGGAGAAAATGATGCTTGAAAAGGTCCCCGAAGAGATTTTGCTTTACCCTAAGAGACTCTAGATAGCATTCTGCTGCAGCATTTTAAAAACCACTTTCCAAAATTGGGCACCCTTATTATCATGCATTATATTAGCACTCTTCACTTATGTTGCTTTGAAAAAAGAATAGCGCTCCAGTTGTATTTTTACATTAAATATACCTTCTCTCACATTTGCTCTTTCCCTTTGTGGCAGTTGCTTTATTTCACAGCTACTACATCTTTTTGTCTCTCATTTACTGAATGTGTGGTTTCAAATTATACAGGATGGCCACTTTTGGTGTTGGGATAATGGGAAACAGAGGTTGACCTCAGGACTCAGCTTCCCTTATTCCTTCAATTAGTACCAAAGAAAGGAAACACAAAAGATCTGAGTTGGGTCATTTTCTTCCAAGGCAAAGTACAAACACTAGAGAGCACTTTCTTTTGTTCTTATTTACACTCTAGATTTCATTTTAATTGAAAGAGTTTGTGCTTCAGGCAGTAGACTAAATATGCCAGCAAGGAAAGGAGGTGGCATTCAGAGTCCTTGGGTACAAATGTCCTCTCTAGGCAGTAGATGGTGGTGTCCATTTCAGAGGTCTAGAACAAGACTAGAATTAGTATTTAAACACAGTACTCTAAAGAGACAATGATTAGGCCAGGCATGGTGGCACATGCCTGTAGGTGGCAGCCTAGGAAGCCATGGCTGGGGCCAGGGATTGCGGTTTGAGGGTTTGAGTCCTGCTGGGGGCACATAGTGAGACCTAGTCCCAAAAAAATAGCGGGGTGTGGTGATGCATACCTGTAATCCCAGGTACCTGGGAAGCTGAGGCTGGGGATTGCTTGAGTCTGTGGTACCACGGGCAATGTGAGCCTGCGTTTCTACAGGCAAAAACAGTGAGACCTAGTCTCAAAAAAATTAAAATACTAAAAAAAAATAAGGAGACAATGATTATAACTAAAACATCCTATTTTTAGTAACATGGAGCTTATCTTAGGGTTTCAAACTTCTTTGTATCTAGCTTTATCTTGGATGACAAAAAAAGTAGGACTGTTTCATTGGCTCATCTAGTGCAAGAATACATAGGAAGGAGAAGAAAGCTTATAAAGAAATCTTATATATATATATATATATATATATATATGCTAGCCCATTCAAATATATGTTATATTTAATATAACAAACAAATATCAACTGTACTATTATAATGCCACAAAATTTCACATTAATAAATAATATATTTAGTAAGCAAATAGGATGTAAATGAATGGTATTATTTTGGTATACAAATAATGATAAGTTAGTGTCATTTATATCATAATTTATTCTAGAATGTGAAATAAAAAGGCATTCCTCACCATTCATGCATTATGACACACACCAACAAAAAATTGAACAAATTAAAAACTTATATGAAGATAGAAAACTGGTATTATTAATATATGTGATCAATTCATCTATTCATGTTAGCAGGATCCGAGGGAGTTGCTATGGTTTATAACATAATACAGCAGTTGATTCTAAAGTAATCAAAAAAAAGTTTGAATCACCCATTTAAATAAATACATCTAATAAGTCAAAAGAATGTCTAATACAAATTGTGACCATTTCTATGAGATTTTTAAATACATAGTCGGGGGAATATTTCTCCTGAAAAATTCAACAGTGGAGAACAATTTATTCTTCAAGGCTATGTCACCATACTTATGCTATTTTACATATTTAAGGTAAGTCAGGGGAATTCTGAGAGGCAAAGAAGAATGATAGTAAGAAATTCTTGAGTAAAAATGGGGCTTCAGGTTTTCAAATCAGGAGAGTGAAATCCTCAGAGTCTCATTGGGGTGGATGTGAAGAGGGCACTTGGGTGCTATTCACAGGCTTCTGAAATGTTAGGACTAACTCTATCTATCCTTTGGGAGAGAAACAACTTGGTGAGTGAGCACTCTAACCTTGATCAGGAGCTAGAGACAGGCTATTCCTCTCATAACACAGCTGACTGCTCCCACCAGTGCCACACAGAGCTCCAGTCATCCATCACCTCTACCACAGAGCTCCAGAACAAAGAAATTAATAGGAAAAGATATGAAAGACCTTTTAGAATATCCTTTCTCCACTAATTATTTCAGGAAAGAGACAATTCCGTAGTGAATTTGCTAATTCATGGAGGAATTATAAAATAGATCTCATACCACTCCTAAGTAAGAAGGAGAAAAGAAATTAATAATCCACCAATGACATCTATAATCTAATAACATTTATGGTAATCTAGTAATAAAAACATAAAAATTATTTTAATTGTTCCTGACTACTTACAACTCATAATCTAATTTGATCTTCAAAATAACCCTCCAAGCTAGGCATTATTGTATCCACTTGTGTATAAAAAAACTGAAACTTTGAGAAACTGGGAATTTTTGTCCAAAGCACGTCACTGAAATAGAGCAAACCCATGAGACCAGGATTGACCCAGGTGGTGAGTGTTCACCATTTCCTTCAGAATATAGGACCCCACCAACAATCAACCAAAACAGTGAGAAATAAAAATAATAGGATTTATTTATACAAGAAAAGGGGGGGGCTAAGAGAGAGAGGGAGAGAATTTACAAATTGGTATGTGGTCAAATGCCATCTGCCCCATCTTTGATAGCATCCACTGAGCACAACCGAGGCGCAAATAAGCCACACGTGGCAAACTGACAGATTCTCCACAACACCCCTTCTCATCAGAAGTTTAACTGCTGAAGCCCTAGCAGCTTGCCTGCCAAAAGCCTAGAAGGTTTTAACTACCTAAAGTCCAGAGTTTAACTGGTGAAAAGGCTCCGAAATACCATGTTTAACCATCAGCACACACACACACCTTCCCCCCCTTCATATCCACACCTCATTCTCCACTCCCTCCATATGTGCAAGGTATAGAATTTGAAAATCTTTACCATCTACCAACACTTGGCAATGGGTGCCACCCACTGACTGGAAGGTAACTCCTCACTGGTACTCTGACCTATTTTGTCCCAAATCACATAGCTGGAAAATTAAAAATTTAGGTTCAAATTATCAAAGATGTAAGTCTCTGTTTTTCCAGTATTTTTTCTGCTTTCATTCATTTCATTAATTTCAACTGACAAGTTAGAACCAGTTTCTACACAGCAAGTCTAGGAGCTCAAGAAAATCAAATTGGAAAGGACTCCTAAAGAGATGCAAGGGGTCTTACTACCCTTTCAGGATTCCCACTGAGAATTGGGTAAGCAGTATGGTTCTTTGCCCCCAGAAAAACATATGTACATAAATTCTTGTTATGTGATATAGTTATTTTCTATATAAAACCACATTTGACACTAAACTAACAAATACTGAGCCATTATACCTAGAGGAAATACAGGGTTAGGTTTTTATGAGCCTCTGGACACATGATTTTTGTCAATTTATTGACATATATATAACTTGCTTTATATATGTTTGTGTTTAAACATCTTATTAATAAATAAGATTATTAACAATCTTATTTAAAATATATTGGTGATTCATTAACATTGGACTCATAGCCTAACAAATATTTTCTCCATAATAAATGGTACAACCTTGTTGCACAAAGGAACACAAGACAGCACTTAGGTCTGATACTTAGCAATCATTTTAAATAATGGAATCACCAAGGAAAAGTATAAAATGTGAAAAATAGACAGAAAATGACACTTGTCTGCACTTTGAGAGCAGAAACAAGAAGCCAGAGCATGCCTTGATATCTCTGGGCAATTCATATCTGCTGCTGTTCTGTGCATGTCTGCACATGACTATGAAAGTGCCACCAGAATTCATTTCAAGGTAACAAAAAGTTTACTGGCAGACAAACCTGCATATACAGAATCTATGAATAATGAGGATTGACTGTATGTACCTAATATTTCATATCATTTCATAGGGTATAATATCCATACCAAGTATACCCATCTGGTTCTCATCTTATACATAGGTTCTTGAATATTGAGTTAAGAACTGAGCATGAAAGTGAGCAACAACCTTGAATAGTAGGGAAAATATCAACAAAATTGCTAAAATAAGTGACCTATGAGTACATATTAGCAAAATCTATTTCAAAAAGTCAAATTAAATTTTATTTTCACATAGAAGTTTGGGTAATATAAAACGCTGGTTTTCGTACTGCTTGACTCTTTTAATCACAAATATTAATATTAATTTCTGCCTTGTGCTTTAAGATATAACTTTGTGCTCTAGTAAAATAATATCCACAAATAATCCCCATGAGTAATATTTTTACTTGGAATAACTGAACTAAATTCTGCTTAATAGTTGATTTTAATCATATAAGAAAGCAGAAGTAACTGAGTGCCTCAAATCTTGGTCTCCAAAACTATGCATTATTATACCAGTTAGCTATACTTTAAACTAGAACAAGTTTGCCATTATAAGTACCTGAAACCTGACCATGAGCACAAACTACAAAGGACAATGTGGAAAACAAAGATGAAAACCCTGACTCCAGGAGTCTCCAATCTCAGCCTCTATAGAAATAGAGTAATGCAGAGCTCAGACACAGGTAAAGAATTACTTTTAAATTTCTCTGGAGTCACATTTCTTTCTTTCTCCCATTTCTCTTTTTTCCAGTCAAATGTACGAATGGATAAACCTCCTCTCTCTCTCTCTCTCTCTCTCTCTCTCTCTCTCTCTCTCTCTCTGTCTGTGTCTCTCTTTCTCTCTCATACACACATCCCTTCAGACACATAACACACTACTCATTCAGCTTCAAAAAGCATTGTCACCATTTTCACCTTTTGAACACTCACCTCAACATAAATCCTAGCTGCTTCTCTAAAGTCTCTTTTATTCCTTGGAAATGTATAATTTTTACCTACTGAATTATTTTGGTCTCTACATTATTGGCCTCACTTTGTAATTTTTTTTTTCTTTTTGCTTATTCCAAACCAAACAAAGTGACATGACTAAAGAAGGCAGGGCAAATCTCACGAATCCTGATATATACTTAAGAGGCCTGATATATCTCACTCCAATATCTCTGTATATTAATTGCTGACAGAACATCAGACTATGGGGAAAATAGTTAATATATATTTTGGATGAGTAAATTAGTGAATGACCAAGAACAGGTAGAATTCAAAATACAGATATTCTGAAGATATAAACAAAGATAATTATAAAGAACAAAAGCTCTAGCATGATATAATTTGGCTATATTTATAGTACTCTAGACTATGTTTATGATCAAATTCCAATTGCTATAAACTTTGATTTATTCATTTATCATGTATTCAATCAGTGTTTACTGAGCATCTGGTCTGAGAAATAGAAATCAGGTCACTGTAGTGGACAATACAGGTCTCAATACCCCTGCTTAAAATGTGGAGGTGAATATGAAAATAGGCTTCAATCAATGAGTGTCAATGAATTCAAAATTACGTTTTTAGAGCTATTCAAAAGACATTTTGATAAAATAGTCAAAAAATAAGTAACATGAAATAAATTTATTTCAAACTGATTTTCCTGAAGTCAAATCTGTAGAACATTGTATAATGCATTATTTGCCAGAAGGAAAGTGAGAACACCCACTTCAGAAATCTCCCAAACCATTCTTTCACTCTGAATACTGTTTTCCCTGAAAACATATTGCTCCTGGCCTTGTTGCAAGTCAAGTGATTCAACGATTGACTGATTGATTGATTTATTCTTTGGGGATAAATAGCAATAGGAAAGAGACTGCCACCTCCCCCTACCAAAAATGCTTTAAGGGGAAAAAAAACTCATATATTTCCCCTACTAAGCAAAAGTTTCAAAATTTTGGATTTAAGAAACACTTCAAGTAGCACTTCCCAAATTTCTTACAAACATTATGCCTGAGAGGGGAAATGTAGAACTACTGTTTTAAAACTAAGAAATTATCCTCGATCTAGATTTGGATTTATACTTAAACAGAATCTGGGGTTGAGTTGAAATATAGAATGCTAAACATTTAAATTTTGAAATATCTCAACTAAGTGAAGACAAATATTTTCCAACATCAATAGACTTCACTCAGTTTTCAGTTTTTCTCTACTTATATGCATTTTCCAGGCAAACTGACTTGATTTCTAAAAAGGGATTATCATTTTTCTTAAGATTTGGAACCTAGAAAATTATCTTTCTTTATATACTGTATCAGGTTCACTGTCTAGAGGTAAGCTTACTACATGTTCAGAAAAAAAAGAAGAAATTGGATGAACTGAATCTTTTTATAGCAAGATAAACTATCAGGCACAAACCTTGTCATAGTAAAAAGAGAATTATACAGTATTGCCTATACTAAAGTACTCATGTAAACAAATGCATTTTATGCAGAAATGTTATCCAACTTCTCTTATAAAAAGATAAGAAGATAAACAAAATTCTATTAAATGTGGTGTAATAGCATACCAACAACAGTCTAAAATTTTATTCCCTTATACAACACATTTTTTCCACAGCTAGATGAAATTTAATACTTAAGATTAAATCCTTGGTATCATTTATCTTCTAAAACTGAGTATTTATGTTCTTATAAATGAAAAAGATATTTGTTTATTACCTATTTACTGTTATAAAACACAATCATTTACATATTAAGTACCAGCATTCAATTTAATCAGTTGAACTATGAATTTACAACTGTATTTAGTTCAGACAGGTCTTTAGAGATAAATGAGCATTTTAATCCTTTGAAAATACATGTTCACATGACAGTTTGTATATTACTATCATAAATATATGTGCGTATATTATATAGATATATAATGGATATATGTGTACACACATATATAGTGGATATATATGTATATATGTATATACATATATGTATATATGTATATATATATACATATATATGTATATATATATTATGGAAAATATTAGGGAAAATCAGGTTATCTAACTAAGAAGTTACAAGTACCAGTGGCAACTTATAAGAGCTCAAAATATTACTACACACAAAATGGTAGTTCCCAACCACAAATATAAAGACATCCTAGAAGGAATTTTCTAAAACCCAAGCAACATTAAAGCATGTAATTTAAGGAGATAAACAAACAAAAAAAGATAATTCTTTTAGCAGAAATGGAGGGAAAAAAAGAATAAAACAAAATCTCTTAAATGAATATTACCAAAAATATTTTTAAAAAATCAAAAATTGCACACAAACTTGGTCCAGTTCATTTCTGTGGAGGAAAGAACCAAAAATTGGGCTGATTAAAATGAGAGTTATCCCTAAGAAGAATTTCTGTGAGAGTTTGCTAGAAGTAGAATGACACAAGGAAAGGTTTTATAAGATAAAACTAAAAGTTGGACAATATATCACTGATTTACACTTATATACAAGTCTATGTGAAGAATGGGAAACAACTAAGATAGACATTCAGATTTTCTTTTAACTCTGAATATACACAGTACCATTGTCTTTATGAGTGCATAGGATAGCTGTTCATTCAACTCTTTGAAAAATGGCAAACAAATGCAATGAAGTTCAATTCTAAGATCTCCTTAAGATTGGTTTGTAAATTGTTTATTTAGGTTTGCCAGATACTTTCTTTTCTACCATTCCATTTATATAAAAAGAGGGAAATCTGAATCTAAATCTGAGAATTTTCTTCCACTATTTCATGCCTAACTTTTGAGTACTTAACATAATCTACTAATTTGTGTGGATAACATATGCTCAGAAATTCTCTTTTTAGTGAAAATTTTAATAATCAAGTTTAATGAAATAGGGCCCTATTTTCTGAATATCTCTACTATGGCAACCTGTAGTCTTTTAATGTCATCCACTTAGAGTGATTTTCACATGAATTGACCACACTTTAGGGACAGAGCATGTGAAAGAACTATTGCTTGCTACTTAATGTCTGTTCTTAGTAACACTTAATAATGTTTCATGCTTTCTACATTAACCTAGGTTCAATGTTCATCAATTTATTTTGACAAACTATAGAAAACCATTGTAGTGATTCATGTTAATTATTATTTTTGCAAATTATTAAACAAAAATAAAAATGATAAAGTATAATCTAAATTGAA
This sequence comes from Uropsilus gracilis, assembly GCA_004024945.1. Lineage (NCBI taxonomy): Eukaryota > Metazoa > Chordata > Mammalia > Eulipotyphla > Talpidae > Uropsilus > Uropsilus gracilis. The sequence goes on along the minus strand of PVHY01004063.1, from coordinate 14,845 downwards.
CTAAATATCAAAATTAATAGTTCTTTTATTGTGTTTATTTAACTACTGTTTAATTTTTTAAAATGTCATTATTCAGAGTACAGTACAAACATGCATGAGACTTTATTATATAAGTATTATTAGCTTTAGTCCCAATAATTACTTTTCTCAAGTCAACAATAATGAACATTAAATTAGTCTTTCAATAAAATTGAAAGTTCGATTGGCCAAGATATAAACTTCAGGGGGGATAACTAGTAAATACGAATGGTTTCTAAATTTTTCAGGCTTTACTTAAGTCCTTTCAAAGCATTCTTATTTTACTCCGGTGGTTATTTGAAGGCAGATGATAAAATTCAATTTACTTAGATAGAAATATCAAAAAGAAAAAATGTACCAGCTAGTTCCATTTCTTCCAGAATTACAGAGAAAAACAAATATTGCATAATCAAACCATTCATCTCTATTTTGTGTAGAATATCTTAAAACTGCTTGTGTCATAGAGGCTATAAGAATTTGGAGGAATAGAATTATGAAAAAAAAGAGTATCAAAATAAATTAAGTTCACTTTTATAGAGTTTGACTTTTTAGCTCAATCATATCAACATGAATTTTGCCCATTGAAGACACAAATTAATTTTGTTCAATTCATCCCATAACTTTGTAATGCTAAGCAAAATTATAAAGTGCACTCTTAATGATAAGTGATCTGAATAAGAGTAACTCACAATTCCCATATTCATATACTTACTCATATGGTTATAATCTAACCCAACCAGAATGATTAAGCTATTCTCTCTTGAAATTCAGTAAATATTGTTCAAAAGCATAAGAAACTGGAAAATATTAAGTGAAATGTCAGTCATACATGAGTAAGTCAATCTATGTAGTCAGATTTGTGTTTGGGGGTTATGTTTATACTGAATACAGCAGGACCAATCCCTGTAACTCTGAAAGGTGATCAGCTATTACACATTTTGCTGCACATCAGGCAGAACCTAAAATTTTGAACCTCATACCATTTAACCAAAGTCAACTAGAAGCATTTGTAAACTATCATTACATCTAGGGCCAAAATAGAGGCAAAAATCAAGTCAAGATTTTTCCAATCGTGGGCTAGCTAAAATATATGTTAACAACATATGAACAGCCTGTAATTCTAAATGTCAGGATCAATCCAAGGAATGGTCTCTTCCTCCAGAAAGTTTAGGTGTTATTGAAAATAAAAACAACAGCATAATTTCATTATTTCCCTTGTCTAGCTTTTGTTTGTTTTTATTCTGTCATGAAGGAAGCAAAAACAAATTATTTGGGAGAGCCAGTTTGGCTTCTCAAGCAGTTGCACCAGTTAGAAACATCATGGCACAGATGTGATTGCCAATGTTCATTGTTTAAGTATGGCCCAGTTTACGAGGGTCCAAGTTATAATTAGGTTTCTTCTTTGAATTTTAAAAGGGAAAAAGTGAAGACACAAACTCCTAATACATATAATTAAGAATAGCAGCCTTACTCTAACAGGTTTTTAGAGCCACTCTTACTGTCACTCTAAATACAGGTTTCCTGCTGAGAGCATAATTACAGTTTTTGTTGCACTTCATACTGTCTACCTCCTAGAGAGCTAACAGTGTTTGTTATTAAAAGAAGACCTTGTCATATCGTGTTCACCTCTGCATATAATGTCTTTCATTGTTGCTGCTTACCTTTTACCTACTCTTTAGTTGTGAAGAGAGGGAAAAATGGCTAATGAATACAGAGACTTGGTAATTTTAACAAGTTGGCGCTAGTGGGGTATTTTTTCCCTACTCTGTTCACCAAAAGGTGTCCTGTCTCCTCAATTTGACACACTTTCATCTGAATCCATTGCTGCCTCCTCTTTATTATGCCTATAAAGGCACAGAATCCTAACTACCTAACCTTAGGATGGTGGAAAATTCCATTTCAAATTAAATCGCACAGTTTAATTCATTTAATCTTTAGACTACATTTATATTTAACACCAAGGTGGTGTCAAATCTTTTTTAACTGATTGATGGCAAGTACCTTGAGCAGGGTTTGGATAGCAAAATGCACTGAATTTCCAAAGAGCACTTATTAAAAAAAATAAAAGTATTTATTTATTTCTCTGTCTGTTTGTTTAAAGAGAACTTTACCCACAGAGGTCATTTATTAGACCACTAATTGTTACATATTTTCAGTCATTTAAATAGTACAGCAATAAATAGATTCCTTCCACATATTTATCATTATCAGTATCAAAATAGCCATGTAGTATTGGCAGGTTTTTAAACCTGCTTTGCAAGTCTCACCAGATTATGACATAGCATTAAGTACTGTAACCTGCTCTGACAAGTCTATCCCCCCCAAAAAAAGACAGGGTGGAATGCCTTTTCACTATCTTTTAGAATCTGTTAAAACTATAGTCTCTTTAAGAATAAACTACAAAGTTGTTCATAAAACTATAAGACTTTTCAAAAAATAAAAGTCATAAAATAGAATCTTGGTTCAGATAGGATTTGCTAAATTGCTTTCCCCATAACACTTCCTGTTATCATCTCTAACTTGAGAGAAATAAAATATTTCTAATGATCACATATAGCTAAATTTGAAGTTTATTTAATATCTCAACGCTTTTCAACTGGCTATGTTTCCTCTTTATACAGGAGAAAGGTAAATTGTAACTTTTAAAGCATAAAATTACTTAGCAGAATGGTAATATAAATTCTGAATGATTCATGGAATTGAAAGTCAGAAAATAGTTGAAAGGAAGCAAGTACATTTGTATATAATGATTTTAAAAAGCTCCAAAACACAGTGACAAGTGAAGAAAAAAAAAACTGCAGACTAATACATGCAGTGAAATTTTTGAAAACCACAAAACCATGCTATTTACAAATTCAAAGATATGTGTAATGATGCATATGTAGAAGGAGTTCTGGAAGGAGAACTACCCATGACAACATCAGTTACTGTGATAAAAGTAATGATATTAATAGTTTATATTCATTTCCTGTTGCCACGGGAACAATTTTCCACAAGCTATTTTTTTTTCTCTAATGAATTTCTCTCTTACTGTTCTATAAATCTGAAGTAGAAAGTCAGCCTTTCTAAAGTCAAAATGTTGGCAGAAAGTGGTTCATGGGTGACAAGGTGGTGGGAGAACCTTGGAGTATATAACTGTGAAAATATATATTGTAAAAAATCCAAAAATAAAATAAAAAATTAAATTTATATGTATATATATGCAATCATTTTTTTTTTAATTTTTAAAAAATAAAAGGGGGGTAAAAAAGGTTGGCAGGACAGGTTCCTTATGGCTCTGAAAAAAGGAATCTAATTACCTGACTACCAATTTCAATAGGTCATGTGAAGTCCTGGGTCTGTGGTTCTTCATGAAACATCCCAACCTTTTATTTCATCATTACATCTATTATTGACTGTGACCCCCCCCCCCGCCTCCCACCAGTGGGGACCCTGGCCCTTACCTTGGGCCCACTTGCATAGCCCAACTTTATCTCTCCATCTCAAGGTCTCCCATCAAGCTCTTCTTACCATGGAAGGTGACTAGTCATAGCTCCCAGGGATCAGCACAGGGACTCCAGAGAGATCATTCTTCAACCTACCATACTGAGACACAGAGGCCAACAAAAGAATTCATTATTTTTGTATAGCGCTTAAATTGTGTAATTAGACTCCACTTGTGTATATTAATTATATAATTCACATAATTTAAAAGAAAAACCAGATAATTTCATGTCACTTTTAAAAATGTTTGAGGTAGTTAGGAAAAATAAAGAAATCATAACTTCACTTTTTTCCCCTCCTCTAAATCCCTATTCTTTCCTCTTCTATGTTTACTTCCTGATTTTATACCTACAAGAGTCCAAACATATATTTCATATGCTCCCCCTGAAAATTACCCAATCTGAACTGGGTTAAGCCAAGTCTAACTTCACATAGGATAAAGAATATGCCTTAATGAATCAAATATTATTTAAATCCCTACAGCATAAAAGAAAATATGCAGAAAGCTAGAAATACTGATACTGGAACTGACAGTACTGATATTAAAAGTCCTACACTTTGGAAGTACACAATCTAGTAAAATTGATAGATCTGCAAACAAATAACTACAAGATCAAATGAAGGTAGCATAACAGATATATGCAAAATAGGTTATGTGAAGGATCTTGACAGAGAGGGAGTTAATTCTGCTGATAGGGAGGACAATGTGGATAGAAAGAATTCCTAGGAGAGTTTATCTGACCTGGAATTTCAAAAGAGGAAGAAACAAGACAGTATAAGGACCAAAGTATGCTTTGTATGTGGAGGTAGAAATAAGATAATCAATACAACCAAGCCAAGGACAATAGGATACAGGAAATGATCAAAGGTGAACTGAGTGCATGCTTTACGTCTGGCAATATGGTTATTTTAAACTGAAAGTGTGTTGTAAATATAAAATAGTCACTTGATTTTGAAGATATTGTAGAAAAATGGTGTTAAAAAGACCACTAATAACAATAAAATTATATGATGAAATATTTTGAAAATATTAGGCCTTAATAAAATATAAATTTAAATTAAAAAAAATTAATCCTGAGGATAGACAATAAAGACTCATTGAGTTTTGCCCTCACATTAAAATACTATACCCTCAGACATAGGATAATTCTTTAAAGGTTTGAGTTGGATTACAGCATAATCACATGGAATTTTAGAAGATGATCTGAGAGCATTTGATAGGGTGGATCAGAAATGGGGGAAGAGTAGGACTAGGTCAGCAATAAAGGCTGTTATAATATTGAGATATGAGCTGGTGCCAGTCAGCAATAAAACTTCCATATGTAGTTCAAGTCTCAAGTCAAATTTCACTCCTTAGATTTTAGTAAGATCTTTATGACCCTTTTTCTTTACCCTCACTCCCTTATCACCCTATCTACCTCCCCATCTCTATCATACTCAAGTGATACAATTTTCAGAGCTGTCATTATGAATTTGTCTCTATATTTGTCAACTTGTCCATTTTCCCTCCCCTCTAGGTATATAAGTTTGCTAAGGGTAGGTATGTGGCTGTCTTTTCTGCTGTAATTCAAGTGCCTGGAACATTCCCCAGCATGCACCAGCAACTACAAAGTATTTGAGATCGAATGAATGAAGTCATCAATGAATGTAATTACGGTGCACTAAATGGTTCTATTCTACATTAGTATTAATTTAAAAATCCCTAATTCCTTTCTTCTTTCGCAAGAAAGAAGAAAGAAATTTTGTTGTTTATAAGCCATCCAGTCCAAATGGACTAAGACACCAAGGAACCTTCTGGCTATCATTATCTCAAGGTTGGAAATGGTAAAAAGTGGAGTTGCCATGACAGTAACACCTTTCTCCAAAAAGTATTTTTTTTATAAACGCTTATTGTTCTTTTCTATACTGACACACCATTTACTACCCCAAAGTGGACTGAAAGACCATGGGGGAGGGGGGATGAAAAAAGTGAAAATGGTGAATTTAATAGAATTATTAAATTGATTTTTTGTGAATCTGAAGATTTCTCTTTTTTAAGGAAACTTTGATACATACTTACTCACAGAAACAAAGATTCCTCAAATAACTATCAAAATATTAAGCACTTCTACTTTTGCTATTTTATTTTCACCATTTTTTAATTAAACCTTGGTCACAATTTTAAAGAGGAGCACATAATTTAGAAATTTGGGAAGAATGAGAGAAGCATTTTCTAAGTTAATAATTACATAGGACATTATCTGTTAATATTTTTATAACTGTAGCTCTGTAGAATAAGGTGAAGTGTTTGCCAGAGAGCTTATTTCATTATCACAGCTGAATTTACCATCCCAATGTGCAGTTAAATTCTCACATACCATTCTCAATAGATTCTTGAAAATTGTGACTTTAAGTAAAATGACAAAGTCATTAAATAACTTACTCTCAATCAACACCAGTCAGGATCTTTTTTACATCAATGTTAATAAAAAGATGTTCAACAGAAAGACATTACTAGAGAACCTGTGTATATACATATACATACATACATATACATAGAAGCTAAATATTTGTTTAATATCTGTTTTAGTTAGGCTCACTCAAGCCATCTCGAGGAAAAAAATGGAGTTATTTTAGAAAAGACAGAGAAATGAGGTGTGGTAAAACACATGGAATACAAGGCAAGAAACCACAATAGTCTCAAAGAGCTGTCACCAACATGTTCATCCATCTGACCCTCCAATCCCTGCTGTTACGTTATGTCTTGATTCCTCTCCATAGATGTTACATGTCTTGTTTCCACATTTCGGTCTCCACATTTCAGTCTCTTGAATTGTCAGATGTTTTTTACTTTTTATCTATCCATTTTGCTACTTGATCCACCTTATTTTTCTTAATATCTGTAACTTCCCATGGCACCACAGGCCTCTCTGAATATCTCCACATCTTCCATCTTATCCCATGCTTGGGTTTTTGACACTTATCTCTACTGAGGGGTCATTCATCCCTAAAACCCTAGTCAACACAACATGTTTGCTGATACTCAATTCACCTGCTTTTCACATATCTCAGGGTCACACAGGAATTTCTGGTTCTCACACACACATATACAGAAATCCACTGTCTTAGAAATGTTTGATTCCAACAGTCCTGCTCACTCATACTGCCCCCACAGAGTTTACTGAGTGATAAGGGAAGTTGCCAGAAAACTGAATTCCAGATTGGGAAGATGGTAGATGACAAAAAGACCACCTCTGTACTCAGGTTTTCCCCCACTTATGTGAATGGTTTTAATGGTGGAGAGAAAAATAGCTCTGATACCTACCTTCCTCTACCTACGTCTATGCCTTACCACTCTCTCTCTTTTCTCTTGTTTTTCTCTCTCTCCTCTCTCTCACTCTCCTTCCCCTACCCCACCACCATCATTTCTGAATTCTATATTGGTCAGCAAGCATTTTTATCAAGTTTTAATTGACATAATATTGCTTCAGACTATCATCTGTTTTCCTGTCATGGTTCATTATATGCTAAAATTTTTGAGAACTTCAAAGACAAAGTTTAAGTCAATTGCTTAGCTAAATACATCAAATAGCAACTCTTTCTTGCCCTGTCTGTAGTATTGTTTCCAATATATTTCAAAGGCAGAAGGTCTTAAGGAAGCATGATTTAATGGATGATAGATTCACTCATACAATCCTATTCCAAGTGGCCTCAAACTAAGTGCTAAAAATTAAAATCTACATTCCAAACTTGTGTATATAGGGTTCTCAGTGAGATCTAGATACTGTCCATCTAATGCACCAGTAAATAACTTTGTTTTACACTGAACTTTATTAGAGAAGAGGTAGAGTGCAAAACAAAGAACCATAGCAAAGAACATTCTTAGGCTGACAGTTCTCAAAGTAGCTTGCTGATTTGACAACTTTTTTATAGTAAATTACATAACAGGTAAGTTATACCTATATCTATACCTGATATCAAGCAGCTGGCAGTTTCCTAATCAAGAAGGAGCAGCAGTTCCCTGGCCAACCCAGAGGTTTTGAAAATCATTCCTGACAACCAATTCACCCTTCTCAGTAATTCTCTAAGCTGTCTTCACATCTAAACCCTTTGCACTTAATTAAACCAGGTAAACTCAATTCTTTCTCATGTCATTAAGGATCTATGAGAATGTGAATGAAGAATGGAGAAAAGGGAAAAATTTCAAATATTTTAGTTAAATATCAGAAAATATTTATCCCCATCATGTATAACTTGAGAAACTAGTGCAACCCAATATGCTTTGGGTAACTGATGCTCTATTTCTAAGTAAGTTTAATAGTAAAATATCACTCTTTAAGTACAGTATAATTTCTTCCTTTCTGGAATTTCCTTCTACATGCTTATAGTCAAGTTTTATAAATGTTTGATTTCTAGTCTCTATGCAGGGTCTCCTCTACACTTTATAATACTTAGTCTTTTTTTTTTTCCTTTTGATGATTGGGAATGAAGGAAAGGTGGGGATGAAATCTAAGAAAATGGTATATGATATTAATTAGGAAAGATAGAAAATCTTTCTTTGCTCTCAAATCTAACCTTTATCAGAGATTTCTGAATAAAACTGACGTTTTTTTCCCCACATGACTCCATAGAAGTCTTTTTGCTTATCAAAACCTTATGGGATGGAGAATTGAAATAGTGGTACTCTCAAACTTCTACTACTCAAAGCTGAAATTTAAATTAAAAATCATTTATTTCATCCCCTTTTATATTGATAAAGATACCATGATATTCAGGATTATGGAACCAAAAAGAGAAATAACTTAGATTAAAACTCAAATTTGCAGACTCTGAGTCTACTGTTTACTACATCAGTTAAAGACTTGGGTGTGTGATTTAGAAGTAGTGCTAGCCAGTGACTTGTATTCTAGTTCTATCCAGTGCACTTCACTCTTCTATTTATCACAACTGATCATTGTCATCATTTGACTTGAGAGTTTCAATTTAAAAGAATTCTACATAAAATATCTCAATGGACATCACTATATCTAAATTTTGTAACTTGGTATCCCCAAAAGCAGAACCCACCTTAAAAAGGACTTAGAACAATATAGAACAGATATAAAAAAGATATAAAAAATTTAACATATTCTCATATCTTTAGTTATTCCAGCTTATAGTTACAAATGTATAGTATATGCTTATGAATGGACCATAAAAAGAGCTGAGAAGCTTTTTCAACTGAACTAGATTGGTAATGCCCCCCCGCTGACAGAACTAGCCTTATCTTGTATCTAGAAAAGTATCACTAGAACAGTCATCCCCAAAGGTACTATTCTGACACATATCATTAATTTTTACAGGGTCTTGACCCATAAGAGCAAATGGTCTATGCTTCAATGTGTAAGTATGCATATAAAGAGAATAGAGTTTAACTTAAGTGCTATATATGTAATCTTGGGTCCAAAGAAAAAATATGTATGTTGAAAAGATATAAATTTCTTCAGGTAGTTATTTATTACAAAACTTTCAAGAAAATATAATGTAGCATAAAACCATCCAAATCCACATGGAAGAAAAGCATAAAACATTGCAAACTATTATTGATGGTTTCTTAGACACAGTATCATTATTCTAGCCCTTTTCATGCTAGTATATTACTACATTTTTTAAACGCACACATCTGTGGATGGGAAGCTCAAAGAAAAGTAGTTAAATAATTCGAAATCCTATCCCCAATGAGAACATCAAATCCAAAAAAAATTCCAAAATTTCGTATACAATAAAGTTGGTTCTGTAGCCATAATTAAATAATAGTTTCTGAGGGAAAAATACAGCCAAACCACAAGACTCATATTAAAAACAGAAACCAAAATTGAAAAAGAAAATATAGATATATTCAAAATTCAGATCTTAGTTCCAAAATAGTAACCATTTTTTCCCAGATGCTTTAACAAACTCTAACGAGTAAGTCAAACAATTAGCATCACAGTATCTGTACTCTTATAGAATTTTACTTCTCCTGGAAGTGGTCAGAATAAAAGTGAACTAATAAAAACTAACATTTATTGAGTTTTGTTAAATGCCAAGTGTTTTACCCTATTTATCTAAGGTCATCCTCAAAAGCATAACTATCATACCCATTTTGCTGATGATGAGGAAAAAGTTTGGAGTTAAGTGAAAAAACATCCACGGCAATCTAAGTATTTGCAGTAGACTTGGTCTGTCTTCTCCATAGCATTCTCAGAATCATCCTCTTGACCACCACTGAAAACACATGCACAAAGTCTAAGTATTTTGCCTAAGTAATGAAAATTCTTAATCTTCCCTGAAAAAAAGGTACTAAAAAATGAAGGCTGAACCATTTCTCATATAGTATACCTCATATACTATTTATGAGCCTCCAGACAAAAAAAATAGTAAAGGAAAAGTAGCTATTTTTTTCATTAAAAGTTTTCCATTTCTCTATTTTACTTTAAAATGAGGGGCTAATAAGCATCAGTAAAAAGACTGCTTTACAGTCTATTTAGACATAGCTACATTTCCTTATCATGGGTGAAATTAACATAAAACAGTTCATTTATCACAAAAACCAGGCTTTTAGAATGATTTACATATTAACTGGTAACCTCAGAGAAAAATAATCAATAGCTACATAAATCCACTTCAAGACAGAAAGCTAAAAAGTGAAGAAACTATCGTGAGGATTAGATAACAATCTTGTCAGAGCTACCTACCCTTCATGAAGCTTGATGAAGCTCATGGCATTCTCAGCCTGAAAGCTGCCCCAGAACAGGAAACTGGTTTTACTGGAAAATCACCAGACAGTAGACTGTAATTATATAAAAATCCTTTCCAGAAATTCCTAATACAGAAATTCCCACCATTAAAAACAAGAAGAATAAAAGAAAGTCAAAAATAAAGTCTCTAATTCAAGCCTGCTTCAAATAATAATTAGCTTGCAGGATTAGTCTGTCAGAGTATAATTAACTGTCCACTGTAATAAGCAGTAGTGTGGTGTGTTAAAAAAAAAAACAAAACACCACAGACTGTAGGATTAAATCTGAGTTCAAATCCCAACCTCACCGATGGTAAATTACTTTATTTAAATAACGAATTTCCTATTTCATGAGTCTGTGTATCTCACAAAACTTTCACAGGTTTTGTGAAAAATTAGAGTCAAATGTATATAAGAGATGGAGGTAAAAGCTTATGTATAAAACTTCCTCTGTTAATAAAAGCTTATATTACTCACTGCAATTTGGGTTGCAGGAGTATGCTAGCATCATGGGGAGATAACAAATGAAAAAGATATGGTTTCCACCCTTGAAGAATTTACAATCTAGATTAACACAAATTTAAAAGATATGAGAAAATAGCTATTAATAGCATAGTCCTATTGGGGAGAAAGAATGGATAACTGTGAGTTAAAATAGTTGAAACGAATTTATGGGAACACATATGTTGACTGACTGAGGAAAATCAAGATTGTGAGAACTCAATTCTCTACTCTCATTTTTAAACAAAACTCAAGTAGTAGTGACTCCCATCTTCAAACAAAAGGCTCAGTAAATAAAGGAACAATGCCTAACACAATGGAATTCTACACATTTATTATAAACTTTTGCTATTCAAAGTATGTTTCATAAGCTATTTCCATGGTATTTTCGAGTCTGTTAGATGTGCAGAACCTTGGATTCCACCCCAGACCTATTGAATCAAATTCAATATTTTAACAAGATCCTGGAGTGATCTGTGTGTACATTAAAGTTTAAGGAACACAGTTGTAAACCACAAGAAAATCTCAAAAATAAGGGCTATATGTTTATATTTTTTCACATGGAGAAAAAGAACAATTTTTATCCCAAATTCTGACCATATAAAAAATCAATTCCTAAAGATAATAATTGTTAATATCAAATGCAATATTTAAAAATTTCGGGAAAAAATACAGAACAATTTTATTAGACTGGATTTGAGAAAGACTTAAGATTGTACATCAAGTGTACAAAAGATGAAGCTAAAGATAGATAAATGCAAAATGTTATTTTTCAAAATATCATGATTTTTCCATGTTAAGAGTAGTTTGTTAGAATTAGATTGGAGGTAACTGAAAAATAAAAATGTGTTTATACATGAGCTGAAGCAACTTAAATATTCAGTAAACCAACTTTCTTTGGTTGAACTTTTGGGTTCAGGTACCTTTTTTTATTGTATCATTTTTCACTGAGACAACTTTGAAAATTTGAAAATAATGAAGGCTATATGTTTTATATTAAAAAAACAGAATTTACATACTTTTGAGATGATAAATACTGTCCTAGAATTTTCTCCTGTATAAAATGGAGATGATAGTACCTGCCCTTAGGACTACTGTGCTGCTAATTGAGATAAATATATAAAGCCCACATTTTCTAACTCACAAGAGAAAAACCATGTTTTCTTAATCTTCATATATTTCACTCTTAGCATGCATAAGTGCTCCAAACATAATTCATAATATGTATGTGTTAAATAAATGAAATAACAAATTAGTCAAGATGCTTTAGAATATAAGCATGTTAATCCTAAAATGACCAATCATGGGAAAATAGGTCAGGTCACAGACATAGAATGTTGAAACAAGAGACACTTCTCAGATTAAACTGTGTTTCACCATTTAATCACAAGACCTTTTGTTATTAAAGAACTAAAAATGGAAATAGAGTAGTTAAACTGAAGTCACAAAATGTATTTATCATAGGAAATCACATTTATTATTTATAATGAACTTACCAGCTTTGTATTCATTTAATTCAGTACTAAATGTACTGTAGAGATGCAACTTATTACAATACTGTTTTCTCTTGACTCAAATAATAAAATGAGTCCATGTAGATTCTAATCCAAACTCAGATTAAAACTCATTCTTCCACACCCTCAACAAACATATAGACCAATGGGAGTTAAAGATGGACAACTGTTAGAATCAAAATGATATCTTCATGGAAGAATGTTCTTTAAAAAAAAAAAGTGATGGCAGTAACAAAGAAATTGCCTCAGGCTGCCTGGAAAAGATAATGGAGGCTTCGGAGAGAAGACGTTGAACTGAGAATTAAAGGACAAGCAGCAAGACAGGTGGGTACTGGGGGCAGGGTAGGTACCACATGGGTAAAAATCACACAAGAGAGAAAATAACTCTGGCAGAGAGCTATCAACTCTGTGCACTGTAAAGAGAAACAGTAGCAAGATTAAAACAGAAGTAGACAAGGGCCATGTGAAGATAGCTTTGCATGCCACACAAAAAATTAACATTTGAGATTATGGGCAGTATGGGCAGTCATAAAAGAATTTGATTCAGGAGTAATATGACTATATTTTTAAAGTTTGCATAAGTCAATTTGGCAGCAATGAGTCTGATGGATTAAAGTGAGGAAAGTAAAAGGAGCAAGTGGAATCGCACTAGAGATTGGCATCAAATATACAGAAATTAATGCACTGACTAAAATGGCTTCAGCTTGTCCCTGATGGTCAAGATGAAGAAAAGAAGAAGATACAAACTTTAAGAGGTGAAATTAAAAGAATTCATGGACACACTGAATATGATGGTTTTCTAACCCACCAAGACAACTTTCAAGGAGTGGTAATTACAAAATTACAAATGACAAGTTAATTTATTTTCAGTTTAATCAAGTATGTTCAATGTCCTGTAACAAATTTTGTAAAGTAAAAATGAAAGTGACAGGTTTAAATTTAGGCATATGGTTGAATTGTGATGCCAGTCATTGAAATAAGAAATATCTAATGAAGAATAAAACTTAGGTTAGGGTATGTTGATCTTGATCTGTCAGTCAATTAATGGCATCTTTTTTTTTTTCTTCACTAGAGTAAATGACAACTGTAGGCCAAATCCTAGTCAAAGTAAATTGGGTTTTCTTTATCCACAAGAGCACCACAAGAATATCAGCTGTAGTGGAAAGCATAGATAATAATCACAGATGACAAATAATAATGATCTAATCTCACCAGATTAGTGGGAAACTAAAGGGGAACAAAGGCTAGTCCAGTCTGGAGTTTCAAGGCAGATTTTGATATGGGCCAGACTGCATTGAGCTGGCTTAGATCTAAAGGTTTGTGGCAACACAAATTTTGTTTATATCTGGGTCCAGACATGGGTAAAATGATAAGAAGGAAAATAATCCAGGAAACAAACATCAGAATACCAGAGAAAAGCCTAAGAATGAGTTTTGGTGGCAAATCACTATGCTTTCTTAATCACTTAATTCTATAGTGAAATGACTCTGAGTTGGCTACCAGGTGAGCTTTTTAAAAATATTTGTACTCTTCCCACACCCAAAACTTCTCATTTAATTGGTCTAAAGTGGGAAGTCCCACCTTAGCACAATTGCATTCACAATAGTTCATTCTCAACTCTGATGTATAGCAAAAACTTCTAGAGTTTTCAGAAAACACCATACTCAGATGATATTCTCAAAGTTTCTGATTTCCTGATCTGGGATAAAGCCCTAATATCAGTTGTTTAAAAAAAAAAAAACAAAAAGAATTCTAATGTGAAGCCGAGTTCAAAACTACTGCCAATCTTGCAGTGGAGACTGCAAGTGGAGACTATATTTTCTCCACTTTTTTTCAAAATTCTTACTCCAAATCCACTCTCAGCTACAACCATGTCTTTTACTCAACATAGTCTATGGAAATATTACATAAGTCCCACTATTCTTTTTTTCTTCACCTCTTCCATTACTTTGACTTTTGACCATGAAATGCTTCTATTGTCTTATTCTCATCACATAACTCATCTGGATTACCAAGACAAAGTTGATAAAATTACCTTTTCTTCTTTTTTTTATTATAATTTTGTGAAAACTCTTTCACTTCAAAAATCAAAACAAAAGACAAAAATATGTGGGACACCATAAATGGATAAGAGATATGTGCTGAATGAGGAAACACACTTATTCATTCCAAACATCACTCTGGCTCACTGGAGATGGTTTCAGCAAGTCTCTTATCCGTAATGGCAGCCCCCTAACCTCCCATGATTAACCTACCAGAGAGACATTTCCTTGAAAGATAAAGGTATTTATCCCCACAGGTAGTTTCCTGTTCACAGGTAGTTCCCCATCAGCCTATCCCAGGTGTGACATACCATGGGATCTTGATTTTACCTTCCCTACTATCACATTGTAACTACTCCTTTACCAGGGCATTTAAGGGAGCTTGGAAATTCTAATAAATGACTCAGTTCATGCTTACTGAACCCCAATCTACGACTCTGTCTAGACTGTCTTAATATCTTCCATCCATTTTTCTTTTTCCTGCCCACAGCCTCCAACAAAAATAACATTCTAAAAATTTAGCTAACTCTTGAGGTATCTTCTACATTACT